>MJUT01008853.1:127661-177131 GCA_002080005.1 Gigantidas platifrons | reverse complement strand
TTTTTTTTTTTTTTTTTTTTTTTACAGACAACACATCACATCACATGCACATAACAAGACAAACATTATAAGTGTAAATGACAGTTATTGCTATTTGTGTGCTCAGCAGATAACAACTTATTTCCTAAAACCAATTGTAATTGTAACTACCATCCTTATCTCCCCAAACCATTATATATTTAAGGAATATTTGAAATTGTTGAACAGGTCATACGACATAACCTGGTTTGGCTCAGTCCACGCTTAACAAACCGCGAAGCGTTTTTTGAAAAGCGTAAATTAACCCAAACCAGGCCATGCAAGCATAACCCGTTCAACAATTCCAAATACCCCCTTTAATTTAATTTTTACAATAAAATTTAATGATTCCTCGATTTTAATTGCTATTATTTCATGTGACTATTTGAATTTGTCGTTAGCGGCTGAACACGTTGGTGACGTCACAATACCAACCCAGGCCATCGAGCGTAACCAATGTTGCTCCAGGCGGATCAGTCAATCGAATTGCAGTATTCACATCAAATTAAATTATTTATAAATATACAAATTAATCTAAAAATTAAGTTTACAAAGATCAGGACTGAGTTATACGATATAACCTTGTTAGTGTCAGTTTACGCTTAATAAACCGAGAAGCGGTTAATGAAAAGCGTAAGCTGACACAAACCAGGTTATTCAATTATAACCTGTTCAACAATTTCAAATATTCCGAATAATTTAATTTTCACAACAAACTTTAAAGCGGCATTAGCTACGGGGGAACCACACATGAAAATGTGGCATATATGAGCTGTTTCTACTTTATATAAAGGCTAAAATTATATGCAATATTCATTAATGGGAAAAATGAGAATGCCCTTTATAGACAGTGATTTACTATATAGAGGTGTCCTTTATGCCAGGTTTCAATGTATAATTAACAACTATGTGTAAAGTAGACATATTTTTATAATAACGATCATGTTCAGGTGTATCTGAATAACATATATGAGGTTAAGCTATTCTATTCTCGTAGATTTACAATGGTACAACGTCCCAATATTGAATACATGCGTTTTTTAACAACAATGAGTCGATACCGCTGCTTGATTATTATTAGTCCAGAGGTGTATCATCCGCCCAGTAGTCAGTGTTTTCTTGCTCCCTGGGGCTTTTGGGTTGGACGGCTTTCTGATACATTTGGGCGTGCACGCTGAGTTGGTTTAATACTGTAATCAGTACGTTAACTGTCTATATGAGATGGCACGTAAACCGTTTATCTTATATGTCTGCTAGACACATACATAATCTGAGTCATGTGTAGGTCGAAGAGCAAGACAAACTGGTCGAGCACTGTAGACACTCGATTCGGAAATTCAACCACAATGCCCAATGTTTTTGCCTTTTGTGTGTAAATTGAACATTTTTGCATACATGACGTACATGGATATAAATACGATTTTCTTTATTTGCACTCATCTCAAAACAGGAAGGAAAAGCACGAGAGAGGAACGATTTTCTCTCTACCTCTGTTTCTAACATTGGTACAAATGAATTTTATATTTGCAGAAAATGTACTTATATTGTCTATAAAATACATTGATGATATGAAATAACACGATATGGGTGTAGCTTTATTAATAACATCTAACATATTTACGTTCTTCTGAAGGTCCAGGGGGCACCAATACATCAACTGACAAAGGTATGTATATTTATTTTATTATATTGCGATCAATTCATTTTTATTTTCTATTGATAATAGATTAACAAACCATATGTATGTAAGTGGACATGACAGAAACGTCATCGTAATCCCATGTCAAAAGTCAACGTTATGAAGCAATGATTGTATTGCTGTTCTTCATCTGTTCGCAAAATGCATGCGTGACAGTGTTGACGTCTAACAGATAAACATACTACATTGTTGTCTTAGAAAAAATATCAGATATGGGTAATGTAATTTAGCAATGTCATCGGTATGCCCGATTCAACATCAAAATAATAAATACAGACAAGAAATTACCACATTAATTGAGAATAATGTTTTCGTTGACTGTAGTATGAGTAAAATATATCATTTGTGTGTATTAATAGATGGAGAAGCTATTGGTATTCTACCTGGATGCTTAGTTATTGCTTACATCATTGTGATTGTTATGGTTGCATTACGTCTCTCTATTCGGTATACTAAGAAATCATGTAAGTATTTCGTGTTCTGCTTTCAGTCAATCCGATCGGTTTACATATATGGACTGTGTGGCAAACTGATGCATCGGTATTCAATATACTTTTAATAAAATAAGGGGTATGGTGGTGTAATATTGCTACTGATGAATGGGAAGTTGACGATTGAAATATCACCACGTTAGTCGTAGATATTTGTTTTTAAGTTTCCTTCATGTGTCCATTGCAAGGTGAATATCAAGATAAGAAGCAGACTTTAAAATGGCAGTTGTATACTCTAAGTTCATTTTTGAATAGATGAGAAGTAGATCATCACAGAATGGACAGAACATCATCGATAGAGTGGAAGCTGGAAGTAACGGTTTCATCTAATTTTTAATAGTTATTCTTGAGAAGCTCATAAAGAAATGTCCGTCTCATTATCGTGTAAATATAAATTAGCGAGTTGAGCTCAATTAGGACCCATTGGAATACCAATATATATTGACACAATAGTCCACTTTACTGCACACATGTATCTTAATGGTTTTGTCTTGATTTGATTTATTTTGAAGTAGGTTAAATATACGTGCATGCATGTCTTTCATGTCCACATTTTTATGATCTGATGACATAAGAAACGGATATCATATTATGAAATATATTGTAGAATAATTGTTACCTTAAGTTATTATTCTTTTTACAGGTGGGATCTATTTTTTGAGATTTTGTGATTTCAGTAAGTATTATTTTCTGATCGTCTTTCTTTCTGTGGCCGTTGTTGCTGTTTTGACTGAATACAAATTATTTTATCCTTAAAATAATTAGAAAATCAGTAAATTAACATGGATTATATTAATATATTTCACAAACGTATTTTTGATAGTGTGAACATTTACTTCCATTTCATTGTATAATGTTTAACCATAATTTTGAATAAACAACAGTCGAGATCCTTTTACCATGCAACCAGCAAAACGTAAGGATAAGAATTGTACAACAAAATATGTTTGTTTATGACGAATAAATGGAATTGGTTCCAATCAGTTTGTTGTTAGCAAACGTTACTGTTTGGTTTTTTTATACATGTGTTTTTGTGAACATGACTTAGATGAATTGGAACATTGGGGATATAGTGGATAATATACTTATTTTCTTATAAGTTAATCTTCTAATGAAAGTCGTTCACCAATTATTTCTTTAACTCTCTTCTGTGTTTTACAGTTGAATACACATTCTTTGACTGTTGTGGAAGCGACTTTATCCAAACAAGTAAGCTTACATATCAATATATTACTATATGTTATAGCTACAATTTGATTTCTCCGTTAGTTGAAATGCATTGTAGAGTTGCTGAGATATAACGTATACCAAAGGGTACTATTAACAATTAGGTCTTGAATCCGACACGAATATACAGTTGTGGTTTTGCAATAGAGGTGGTGAATCGACTGTTTCCATTGTAGTTGTCCTATTTCAAATAGTAAGGTCAGTCTATCGTACTCACGAGGGTCGATATGTTAAGATAATATGTTAAGCCCAAGCTGGTTCCTATTACTAGCAGTTTCTGAACATGGAATTAACGTTATAAAGTACGAATACAATGAAGACTAGTACCTAGGAAAAGTTTGAAGAAAACAAAGGGAAATTAGAAATAATGAAGGACAGACAATACAGTGGCCAAAGCAAAAGGGCAAAAGTAAAAACAAATTATGAACAAAACATTACACCAAAGTCTAAAGATCGAGAAACACGAACTCCACTAACAACAGGGGATGAACCCAAGTGCTTCGTAGGGGTAAGCAGTTCCTGTTCCAAATGTGGCATACGTCATATTTCTATCAAAGGATATTGAGATGTCTCAACTGTTTGTCTGAATAAGAATTAGAAAGTTGTCTTCTTCTATCTGATTCGTACCATATACCGAATTTGCAAATGAAAACTCCACTGGTTGCGTATTTTAAGCAAGAGAAGTGCCTAGTTAATTTTCGGTTTTTTTTTATGGTGATTTATTCAGTCCGATCTTATTGCTGTTTTATCTCCTTCTGATTTCAATGTTCAGATTTTGGTTATATACACCCTTTCCTCCAGTTTTTATGTTGGTCGTTACGGAATATATGTGTCACAATTGACGATGGATATGATCCATTAGTCGTAAACACAAACATATTAGCTTGTAGACCTTCCTGGTAAGAAAATAATTGTAAAATGTGATAATATATTGCATGTATTCGAAGCCATTTAAATTGCCTATATCTTCAGCACATTCTGTATTATTTTTTCTAATGGACGTTAACGGATTGAGGAAAACAAAAATCGTCAAAATCTGAAGAAAGTCTCTACACATCCATCCATATTACGTCTAAATATTTCAAGTAATTCGCTCTAAAGAAATGTGTATCATCGTACTACATATGAAGTGCAACCCGACGAACAGACATAACGATTACTAAAGGGTGTCCACCGAAACTCAATAGTGCCATTATAATGTTATTTTCTTTTGTAGTTAAAGGTGATCCTGATTTTTGCAAAGACAAAGTCTTGACGCTTAATGAGTGTACAATATTTACAAATATCTTTTGTTCATTACCCTTGCAATTTCGAATTAGTTGTAGTGATTATCTATTCTAATATGACGTGCTGTTTTGGCTTTGTAAACAAACGGGTATAAAAATCCCCGATTTATTATGACTTACACGCGCTGATGATGATGACGTATTTGGCTGTTCTATTATACCCTTTTGTTTACAAAGCCAAAACAGCACGTCCTAGACATAATTTATGGAAGGGGTAAGTTTGTTGGAGATTTTAATATGGGAAACCAGGGGCGGATTCAGGGGGGGGGGGCGCACCCGGCGCCCCCCTAAAATTGGAAAAAATTTGATTTGTTTGCGTAAAATCGTGATTTTTCACACGAAATACCCAAAAATTGTTCGCGCATCGCTCCGCTCGGCGACATTTTTTTCGGTCCGCCCCCCTAACTAGAAATCCTGGATCCGCCCCTGGTAACGCTATCCGCGCAAATTGTACGCAGATAATGTTACCCATATTAAAATCTTCGACAAACTTACCCCTTCCATAAATTATTTGTTAAATTTAATTAGCATGTATATACATGTATATTGGTATTGAATATAACTTTTATTCTAATATGACGTCCTTCAAACGCTTTGAGTCCAAACCCGTGGTAAAAATAATATATACCAACACCCATTGTTATTTATGACATCACCGACCATTTATTACGATATTTTACAAATTTTTACATATTAGAATCGAAATAATTCATGGAAGCCATATGTATATATTGATTTTACCACGGTTGGGCCATTTATGTCAGCTTTTTTACCCCTCGCTAACGCACGGGGTAAAACTTCGTCACATAAAGGGGCTACCCGTGGTAAAAACAATATATACATATGGCTTCCATGAATTATTTTTTAAACAATATTCCAGTCATATCCCAGCTATCAGATTTAGTAGCTTTATAAGAATACCAAGGGATTCTGACAAGCTTCACAATGTTACAACTCACTGCATTCATTTCTGATACATGTAAGCAAAGACTGCATAGACAGAGATAAATCCAATGAACGCGCCCACGGCGACGACCCACAAGTTAGATTCCTTATTATGTTTTAAATGCACCGGTATTTATTTATAACCTGTATATCTACAATGTTTTCTTATTTTTATTTCGTTTCGTTCTTTGTTTTGTTTGTTTGTTTGTTTTTTTTTTTTGTGTGTTTAATAAGGACGATAATAATCTTAAGGTTTTTTTTACATACTGGAATTAAAATACAGCTTTTTTTTATTTTATCCTGGCATACTTCTCTTAACTAGATATCAAATGGAGCAACTGTCAAAGAAGTGTGTGCTACACTGTTTCAGTCACCAATGGAGACAAAGAACGCATTTTCATATTAGTTATTATTATTGAGTTATTTTTTTCAGACTGGTTACTTGGTTTTACTTATTTAGTATTATATGGTGTTATTGTGGAGGTGATTGTATTGCTTGCAGTATACTATGGATACTCCAAATTTCAAGGTATATTTTGTAATATTTGAATCTACCACTGGGTTAATACTTGGTGGACCATGATATCATCCACCCAGTAGTCAGTGTTTCGGCACTGACATGGTTTATTATGTATATTTTTATTGAGATTTACAGTTCCTTAATCATGTAATTATTATTAAAATTAAGGTTCTCCTCTCTCAGGCATAGGTGACCATAGCTGATTTTGGCTACCGTGTTTGGGCCCTTTGGTTTTCTTGCTCCCAAAGACCTTTAAATTATTTGACTTTCAAATATTGTGACTTTGAGTGTTCCTGATGAAGATTATTCCATGAAGATTAATACAGAAACCCGTCGTACGCACAAACTTGCTATAGATATATTTTTTATCAGAAAATATTTCTTTTTTGTTTACAAATGCAAAATTGTACACATCACACAGTTTTATGCCAGTTGGGAAATAATATCTCCCCAGAATATGTAACTATCTAAGAAATAACATATATTCTTTTAAAATAGGGACTTGGTTTAATTAATTGCAGATTGGTGGAGATATTTTGCTAACAATTTAAGGTGAACCACAAAACGTCAAGTGATATTTTATTAACTTCATTAACAGTATATAAGTAGACACTTCATATGGTTGTACAGTTGCTTATAATATATTGATATGCGTATGCAACAGCATTGTATGTCTTAAAGATGATGCAACACATTGGGTTCTTAAAGTTCTTTCTCCTATTTTCTATATTATATTTTTCTGTAGAAAGCACCAAATATATTATTATTTCTAAAGCGTAATTATATCCTTTGCTATGTACTCATTATGTATTATGTATATATATATATATATATATATATATATATATCCACTTATTGTATTTACAGAAGGACTGGTGATTGGTGTGGTATTTGTGATAGTATTAGTATTAAGTGGTCTGTGCCTACTAGTTGTTTGGATGTTGAAGAAGTTCTTCAACAACGGTGAGTATTATGATTTTTTTTGTATACATCTCTTTCCCTGACAAAATTCAAAAGAAATATGACAAGATTTGCTTGAATAGTTTAATTTATTCCTTATTAGTAAGAGAGGATACATAATACGGATAATCCCGGTTATATCAAACAAAAAAAAAAAGATTATGTAATACTTAGAGTACATTTACTGTTGATCTGTGTAGATAGAGTACCACAATATCATAAATTTCTGGCTGGACAGGATAGATGGACTTATTACAGAAACCCGTAGTACGCACAAACTTGATACTTGAGTATTATGATTTTGTATATATCTTGTATTCATCTTTTCCCCTGACGAAATTCCAAAGAAATATGACACGATTTGTGTGTATAAGTTTTAATTTATGACTTATTAGTAAGATTGGATACATAATACGGATGCATTAAGATCAGATCAATTGCAATCTATAATTTTGAAAAACACCAGCTGTAATCCCGGGGCCTGTTTATCGGAGATGCCTTAGGACGAAGACATATCTTTGGATGATGGTTTTAGGACATGTCTTTGTCTTAAGTCTGTTAAGATATTTCCAAAATTTATCCTAACTTTAGGACCATCTTAAGGTAACAACTACATTTCAATAAATATAAAAAGGATAATAATAATTAAATACACACAGTAAAATAAATTATTATTAATTCACATAATAAAAAAACACCATCGATAAGTTCGGACTACGTTTTCGGCTCATTTTGGATGTATGCGTAACATTCAAAATGCGACTCTATTTATATAAGGTGAAAGTCTATCATACAAAAGAACACGATTTGCACGACTTTACTCACTGTTTTCATCTGTATAGGGTGTACTGCCCGTAAATAACTCGTTTGACAGCTTAATAATGTCAATATAGACTGACAATTTCTATATGCATATTGTACAGAAGAGACATTTTAACTCTAAAACTTGTGATTAACTCCCAATCGTCTTTTAATTTAAATTTCTTTCTGATTTTAAATTTATTGAAAGCTCATAATTAATATCAAATTATCTTTTTATTTATTGGGCTAGTTATCTCCACTCCATATGGATATTTTAATAAATGAATATCTTAGGATTGTCTTAAGACAATCTTTACAAGGATGGTCTTAAAACAGCCTCGTTGTGCTGTCTCAGATATGTCCTAAGATGTTCCTAAGATGGTCCTAATTATGGCCCTAAGACATGTCTTAGTCTTAAGACATATCTTATGTCTTAGGATATTTCGTTAAACAGGCCCCCGGTTATATCAAACCAAAGAACGACAGTGTAATACATAGAACGCATTTATTGTCGATCTGTGTAGATAGAGTACCGCAATATTATAAGCCCCCTGCTGGACAGGATAGCTGGACTTGCATAGTTAGAATTAATAATATATAATATGTAATGACATTGGTAGCGAATTCCATTATATATTGTAATGTAAATACGTTGTGCAAAACCGAAAATGTAGAATTAGTATTGTTATTATTGAAATACCAATGTAATAAAAAGTAGTAAAAAGTAAGAAACTAGTGACAACAAATAACAAATCTGTAATGTATTAATCTAATCAACAATGGTGTCTGTTTTAAACCAGCATTATATTTAATAAACAGTACCTCTTACAATAAATATTAAAACGTGGCATTAAATCGACAACAATTACAGATCGACCGCCCTTTAGAGCAATATGGGGACTATTTTGCTCTGTATAAAGTAGAAGAATATATAATACATTCAGGGTGTTGGTCTAGTATCAGATCCATCTTTCAATCTGATTAGTTCCCAATTGGATGACAAATTGTCTCCAAGTTACATTAAGATTATTTTCTTTAAATTATATAGAACGCCATATGCTTATGTCTTTACAAAAAAAGCTACTTTTGTAATAGTTAGAACTGCTTGTCCCTATTTCCAAAATGGCAACTCCTGTGATAATAAGTTATGATAAATAGATGAATAAAATGATAATATTTTCATTTATCACACTATCATATTAAGTTTGGACTGTTATACTAATGATATTTCTTTAAATGTTGCTACGATTACGATATTCAACATGAATATAATGTTGTTGTTTTTGTCAGAGAATTCGTGTCTTTTTCATGTAATCTTACAGAAGTAAAATGTAAACCATTTTTTTTTTGTTCCTCCGAAGCAGAGAGGCACCATGAATGTTCGGTAAACCGAAAAGTTCCCTTAGATGTAAAACATGAACAGAAAATTGTTTGTGGAATAATATTTGATAATTTGTCAGGAAGTTGTGTCGTCAATAGAGATTGTATTTGTATTGTTTGGGAATGCAATATGAATACCATAATAATGTATGTATGATAGCCATTATAAAACAAAACATCGATCTCACAGATTTTGCTTTCAGAATTAATCTTTAGCAGACCTTACAAAAGATTTATAACTTTGATTTTTTAATATGATAATTATGAGTCGTTTTTTTTCAAAGAACAACTACAAATTTTGGAAGGACAAGTTTATTAATAATCGTCACAGTGAACAATATTGCTAGAATTATTTGAGAAATTAAAGATGAAATTTATATCAATATAACTGTATTTATCCTGCAACTACCGGTTGTATGGAAAACAACTTGGGGGAAGGCGGTAATATATAGCTTTATCGGAACGGTGACAATTTCGTACATTTTATATGGCAAATATTCAGCGGATTTGTAGATTAACACGACGGGTGCCACTAGTGGAACAGGAACTGTTCACCCTTCCGAGAGCATCAGAGTTCACGCCCTGTATTTAGTGGGGTTCGTGTTACTTGATCTTTAGTTTTATATGTATGTTTTGTAGATCGTTGTTTGTCCTTTTCTACTTTTTCTTTTATGCCATTGTGTTGTCTATTCCTCTTCGATATACGCATTCTGATTACCCCTTTGGTATCTTCAAATTCCTCTTCAACGTGACTTGAGTGCATTTTCTCGTGGTATGCAGTATTTTATCTGTATATTGATAGCCAGTAGTTATGTTGTAGATTGTATTATATTGCTTCAGATTGTATTATATTGCTTCAGATTGTATTATATTGTTTCATACAGATATTCGATATTTTATTCTCTCAACGAAAGAATGATTAACCTCAAAAGAAACGTTGAAAGGGGGCGTTGTTCATGTATTGGTGTGCTATGTTTATTAATTTAGGCCTTGTCTACGACTTTGATCTTGTATTTTGAAACTGTTCCGACAGTCTGGTATTTTTTGTTTTTAATTTTATATCGAATCGAATATTTCCGGTTTGAGTATCCTCTAACATGGTATATTTAGTACAGCTGGAAATAAGAATATTTAAGAAACGGCTATATATTATGCATTTGGAAGAAAATAAGATCGATTCTTACCATGTTAGTAAGGTTCCTGTTTTCTGTGGAGTGCTTTATAGAGCATTGTCTGTCCTTTTGTCTTTTTCTTTTGGTCATTGTATTTGGTATTATGTATTACTCCTATTTTTTATTACCCCTTCGGTATTCTCTAGCATTTATCTAATACATACCATTTCATGCCCCAAACTGTGGTCAACATGGGATACGTGTATGTTATCGGAAAAGTTGATAAACTTGCAGGACGATCCTCTTATTATATATATATGACGTATTGTTTTGTTTTTTCAACAAGTTTGTATTTCATTGCTGTTTAGTCTTCAGCCATTATGATGGGTACAGACTTAACCTAACTAATACGTTAAATTGAGGAGCTGACTGTATGTCAACCTTAGTTTACTTAGCTTTCTCCATACTTCAATGCTAACTTTCTCCACTTTTCAATGTTCTCAAGTGGGTGATGGTATTAGAGCAAGCATGTCTGGTAAGCAATAATGGTAATAACAAAATTACTGAACTCCGAAGAAACTTTCATAAGGAAATTATATAAACCGACAAAAACAACGTAGAGTACATATATATTATACTTTACGTTTGTATTTACACTATTTTCTCTTTGTAAGCAAGCGGGTCCAATAATTATAGTATATTGACAAAGGTATTACATTGTACAAACAAAAAATGAAACCATTAAATTTGCTCTTAAGCTTGTTGTTTCTTATTTCGCCTCCATGTATGGTGTATTTTGGGTCAGTACATATAACATTTTTGGTGGTGACAGACCGGTCCATAAACTAGATTAACACGACGGGTGTCACTAGTGGAACAGGAACTGCTTACCCTTCCGGAGCACCTGACTTCACCCCCGGGTTTTAGTGGGGTTCGTGTTACTCGATCTTTAGTTTTATATGTATGTTTTGTAGATCGTTGTTTGTCCTTTTAAACTTTTTCATTGGCCATTGTGTTGTCTGTTCTTCTTCAATATTGAATTCTGATTACTCAGTTGGTATCTTCAACCTCTTCTATTTGTTTAATATTATCCAGAAGGTGTATTAATTATTTCTACAGAAACGTCAAAATGTGAAGACAAACCGGAAAATTCTAAAATTACGATGGCAGAAAAGGATACAACATAAATGTGATTAATTATGGAATATTGACATCTTTGATGTTTATTTCTAAACAACAGTAGACACTGTTAACAATCAAATGTATATTACGTAGGAACATTTATATATGTATGTTAAGTGAGATTTTAACGTGACGAGGAATGTACATTAATATAGTTTTGCTGTGCTTTTTATTGATTTGTGTAACATATTTTGTAAGTAGTTAAGCTTGTATTATATTAACTACATCATGTCACTAAGAGGGGAGGCTTGGCATTATGTATTTGTGCTCGCTCAGGGATGTCGATTGTGCATATTTCTACGACTTATTCTGTTCTGTTGGATTTTAGAACATTTATGACAATCTTGTATTTTGTTTTGTTTTTTGTTTTTTGTTTTTTTTTATCTAAAACTGTTTTAATTCATGACGTTTTTGTTGTGGAAGTTACACTTAAAGTTTGTGTTAAACGACAATCCGACACCTCTAAAAGTACCAGATTTATACTAATCTGATGTAAGATCTGCTCATTCGTTTCCACGGTCATCCTGCTCACTCCGTCCCCCTTTTTTACCATGACACTAGAATTTGATCATGTCCTAATTGGTGTGATTATTTCAACTGTATGCACTAAGATATTCACTCAAAAGCGTTAAATTGTATGTAATTATAGTTTGTCATGCCTGACTAATTATAGAATGATACTATGTTTAACTTATAATTGTTTACATTCCTGGATCTGGTCTGCATGGCTTACAAGCTATGACTATATATGTACCGTCGTAGGATAAAACATTTTGTACAAGGCTTAGAAATGTATGGTTTACCTAGCATTTTCTATCCGTTTCATGCATCATACAAAATACATTCATTTACATGAAAATAAACATGCATTGTGTCTATCCTGCAATACTTGAATTGCGAAACAATGGGACAGAGATTTGAAGCTGACGAAAATCGCATAACAAGTAGATTCAGAGTATAGTTAAACTAAATATGACTGGGAACTTGTCACCGTTTTCACAGTTCAAACCACAGAGCTTCTAAGCTTGCTCCCAGGTGGGGGTATTAGAGGTGCCATCTATGTTGGAGATTGTCAGGTTATCATACAGAAAGCTTGGATGTGGACATGTTCGGACAGTGCTACGTTCCATGTGCGTTAAGGAACTCCTGTATATTTTGCCCTGAATTTGCTAGAAAAGGCTACAATTTCTTCGATGTCGACCCAATAGTCTATTTTTTTTTATAGTAGCAGTCATAAGGCGTTATCCTGATTGCCCCGTCCTTGAATATGCATGATATGTTAACCGTTTCACGTTAAGCAACAACTAATCGATCATTCTATCAAATATTTGCTTTTTTATTCTGGTTTAATTTAATGCTTTATTTATTTATAGAGGATTACAAACAGCCCGAAGGCTGCAAAGTTTGTCTCCTCAACATACATATGATACAAAACATTATACACAAGACAAGAGAAACAACACAACAGACTATCTCATATTCATTCACTCCTAATAGTTAATACAAATTATATTTTCAATAGCAATTTAAAATATTTACAAAGCATATATTCTATAGAAATATATTGCTATTTTCAATAAATTCATATACAAACTGAAATATAACTATGTTATCATCCATAGATAAATCATCATTTCCTTGAAGAAAAAGCTCAACTAAATACGTGTTTAATTCATTTTTGAAACTATTTAAATTCACATTTGGACAGAGCAATGATTTAATCTTGTGAAAAAGTGTTTTTCTTAATTCATCATGTTTATCACAGTAAAGAAACAAGTGCTCAGAAGTTTCAGGCTTACTGAGGCTACAACTATTACATACTCGTGATGGTATAATATTATAACTGTAAAGATGGTCATTTAAGCCACTTAGACTTAATCTGGTTATTGGAGGGTGTGAGGAGTATATGTATGCAAGCGTGCTCGCCTCGAGTGTGGAAGATCATGTGTTCTATCCTCGGTCGGGTTAAACCAAAGACTATAAATAGGTATTCGCTGCTGCTCCACTAAGCGCCCATTATTTAGAAGTAAGATCTAAGACGGGTTGTTACTGAGATTGTTTCCCCTAAATATATTTGAATGGAAAATTGAAAGAGTGGTTTCCATCAGGATCGCTGTCATCAATCAAACGTTCATTATATTGAAATGTGTCCTTTTATGACAAAAATTACAAATGTTTGCCGAATTTCTTCCTCTTCAAATCTCTGTTTCCATGCCACGTTAAAAGATGATCAAATATACTGTAAAGTGTTATACTATTGTTTTTTTTATTTCTATTTATAGCTATTCAATGTTTCCATGTAATTTGCAATGAAAAATTAATTTTTTATTGTGTAAAAGTTATACATAGCACGAACGTAAGCTCGTCTGACCCGCACGAATTTGGAGAAATTTAAGATATTGTTGCTGTTTCACATAGAATCATCTGGGTATTGTAGGAAAACCCTTTCGGAAACACACTTATGCTGGGTTGTTTTTTTAAACGTCTTTATCATACGACCGAACATTGATAAGTACAAATTATATCCAGGAAATGTTTAACTGGTTTTTTTATATAGGTTTTCATATAATATTTTAGACGAATATTTTTATAAGGAAGAAATCCAGATTATGTTCATGTAAACCGACAGTTTACGACTAATAATGTATCCTGGTCTTGTAAACTGTTTTGATCAACTGATTCCTGGCTGCTATTTTTTTATAATTATGTATATATGACAATTATTGTGTATTATCAATGTGTGTTTTATTATTTATGTAATTTATGCCTACCACATTAATATTATTTGAAGTATTTATATTGATCAATGGGGTGGTTTATTGGTGTTGAACGTCACTTTCAGCATTGTTACAGGTATATGGTGAAAACCAGACATAAAGGGGGAGACTCTGACCTGTAAGTTTTATGAACTGCACCGGTCACGGGTATGTAATCCTTCTGAGTTGACTCGTGTAAATGTGTGCAAACACATGTCAGTGGTGTTGGGCTTGTGGTCAGGATTTACGGCCCTTAATCATTATATCACTAATAATAGCCCGCCACTTATTATTGAAGTGTCTGAACCAAGTCAGGAAAGTGAACGGTCTTGTATTTGTGTATTAGAGTATCGATTTTGTCTCTTTTCACGAATTTTGTAATGGATTTTGGAACTGTTCCGACAGTGTGGTATTTATGGTTTTTCATATTATTAGAGAAAGGGTACTACACTATTGACTACAGGTAATGAGATCAGTGCACGTGTAAGCTAATCTGTGTTAAATATTGAACATTTTCTATTTTCGCTGTTTGTATTCCTAAATGCTTATTAAAACTCTACAAAAATATGTTATTACCAGGCACCTTGTTTTCATTACACAATGAATGACGTGTTGATGCTTCATTCACGAATAGCAGGTTATTAACGGGGGTAAAAAGATTCGTACATGTCGACCACTATATCCAAAACCTCTATGTTAAAAACATACATATAGTTTAGTGTCATATATTTTTTAAGTCGCGAAAACAGAACGATCAAATATTTTCCAATGCAATCTCGAACATTTGAACACGGAGAAAAACCCAGTAGACGGTAAACAAAGTTTGATTGAGGAAAATGCAAAAAGCGGACACAAGAGGATCACAGAACGACAATAAAGAAGTATGAAAGTCCAATTATTAGGTATCCATTTATTATGTGTATTTCGTACACAATGTGAAAATCATTGCTTTTAATGGTGTAGATCTAAATGCATTAAAAAGTATGTAATTAATCATATATATATATATTTTACATATATATTGATTCTTAATTATATTCAGTCTAATTATGGCCGTTTGTGTTAAGTGTTTTGTTTGTTTTTTTTATTTTGATATAAGCAATACACATTTAGCTTTACAATCAATGGTCCTATATTTAGAAGTGGAATCAAACCAATGCAATATATTATTGTACTTCATGGAATTTTAACTTGCTTAACCAAACCCCATCACTTTTTATTGAAGTGCCTGTACCAAGCCAGGAAAGTCAGTGGTCGTGTTCCTTTGGGGTATCCATGTTTGAACTTTTCCGATAGTGTGGTGGGTCTTTTTAACTGTTTCGATAGTGTGGTGGGTTGTTTAACTGGTCCGATAGTGTGGTGGGTTTTTTAACTGTTTCGATAGTGTGGTGGGTTTTTTAACTGTTCCGATAGTGTGGTGGGTTTTTTAACTGTTTAGATAATGTGGTGGGATTTTTAACTGTTTCGATAGTGTGGTGGGATTTTTAACTGTTCCGATAGTGAGGTGAACTTTTTAACTGTTTCGATAGTGTGGTGGGATTTTTAACTGTTTCGATAGTGTGGTGGGCTTTTTAGCTGTTTCGATAGTGTGGTGAGCTTTCTAACTGTTCCGATAGTGTAGTGGGATTTTTAAATGTTCGATAGTGTGGTGGATTTTTTAACTGTTTCGATAGTGTGGTGGGGTTTTTAACTGTTCCGATAGTGTGGTGGGCTTTTTAAATGTGCCGATAGTGTGGTGGAGTTTTTAAATGTTTCGATAGTGTGGTGGGATTTTTAACTGTTCCGATAGTGTGGTGGGCTTTCTAACTGTTCCGATAGTGTAGTGGGCTTTTTAAATGTTCCGATAGTGTGGTGGGTTTTTTAACTGTTTCGATAGTGTGGTGGGGTTTTTAACTGTTCCGATAGTGTGGTGGGATTTTTAACTGTTCCGATAGTGTGGTGGACTTTTTAAATGTTCCGATAGTGTGGTGGGCTTTTTTAATGTTCCGATAGTGTGGTGGGCTTTTTAACTGTTCCGATAGTGTGGTGGGCTTTTTAACTGTTCCGATAGTGTGGTGGGTTTATTGTGTTTCATTTTATTTTAACAAAGTTTCCTGAAACTAGTACCAAAAGGCATTATATGCGCTATGTCATGACATACATGTTAAATGTTATCCAAATATTGAACATGTTCGTATCAATTTCCAATTCATGAAAACATCATAAATTCATGATATTTTTATTTAGAATTAATGTAAGCTTTATATTGTGAAAACTAATTTTAGAAATACTAGTTCATTCACTGGAGGCACGGGAGGGAGGACATATTGTGTAAACAATTAACATACCTTGGCTTCCTCTATGCTATAAGATATATTGAGGTATACAGTTCGTAATTTTTATTTTAAAGAATGAGGTGACCAGGGGCGGATCCATGATTTCAAGTTAGTGGGGCGTACTTAAAAAAATTGCGCCGAGCGGAGGTAGGCGGAAAAATGTTCAGGTATTTCGTGTGAAAAATCACGACTTTACGCAAACAAATCATATTTTTTCCAATTTAAGGGGGCGCGCGCCGGGTGCGTCCGCCCCTGGTGACGATATATATTTGTGACAATGGTTCACAGTACTAACTCATTTATAGTTTGATGCTGCATCATTGATTTGTAATTCATTAAAATGTATTATGTTTCGGTGTGTAATATTTACACATTATGCTGTTACTTAAAGTTTTTTTTTTTTTAAGTTCGATGTAGTTTACACCATAATGTATCATTATTGTTGTTCATCATGTGTTATTTGCATATGTAAAGTTAATACTATTTTTATCATTAATTATATTTTTTTTTACCTTAAACAGAACCGGGTTTTAATTATATATAACCAGGTAAGATGGCTGGTATACATTTTTCTGCATGGTGTCGAACATACTGTATGCAACAATGAATTGGTGCGATGGTTATTAGACTTAGCATGTTTAAGTGTAGGCCGTATCCCTATGTTGAAAAAAACGTATATATGTATACTTATAGATCTATTCATAGCATGTGGCAATGCGGACATGCATGCTACAGCTGTCTTCTGTGTTGTTGTTTTTTGTGTTTTTTTTTATTTCAACCGTGATGTTCTGTTTTATTATGCATATGTTTTTTCATACATCTCAAGACATTTGCATGTGTACCCATTGGAATATATATGTATTTATTCCATATATCTTTCATGTTTTCTACTTGTATTTTGCATGGTACAATTGCTTTGTGTTGGCTTGTCTAGAGCATCTACATTTAAAGATCGAAAGTTGTGCGAATACCATGCTGTCATATTTAATTCAGAAAGCTTTGTTATACACTATTTTTTATTTTGCCTTTTCTTGACGGAATGTTGTGTCATACAGTGCCTTTGCTTGCCACTCCCTTCATAACAGCATGTATCGTTTCTTATTTACATGATAGTTGATGAATTATTGACATGACAAATGTTTAGACAGTATTGTGTAGAATGTTTCCTATTCATTATGACCTTTTGTTGGTCCTACAGGGAAAATTTTGACAATTTTGAATTTGCATTATTTGTCAAATAATCATAATGTCGACCTGAACCAACTAACCACATCAGTGATGTAATGGTAAGAGTGCTCGATAGTGTGTGGTAGATCGTGAGTTCGGACCTCGATAGGGTCAAACGAAAGACTATAACATTGGTATTGTTGCTTATCTGCTAAGCACACAATATTAAGGAGTAATAGAAAATAATGGTTGGTTCTGAATCAGAATAATATACAGACTGTTGTTTTAGTGAGCTAGCACTGTTAAAATTCAACTAGGCGTATTGGTCTAGTAAAAAGCGATCATCATCATCATCATTTCATTGAATAAAACATTCACGCCAAGATATAGCTGGGATATAGCTCATTTGGTGTTAACCAACAATCAATCAATCACTCACCCAGATACAACCGGGTTCACCTTTCTGTAGGTGCCTACTAAGTTGAAATATATATTAATTAATATTGTTAACAATGAATTATAATTATGATATTGTGAAAATGAAAATATTTGGCTACCGATATTTTAGATTCATCTTTTTTTTTAATTGTCATTAAACACTTTGTCATTGTTTGGCGTTTTGATTTTACTCAAATATCCCTTACGGATAGAGTACTTTCGCTTGTCTTACAACGAAGGTATTCGTGTTATGTAGAATATTACCATGTTTTTTTTTCTATTTCATATGTTATTTATACTTTATGCTTACATATCTATCTAAATGCAAATATTGGTAGTTTTATGGGGGAACGATTACCCCATACGTATTATTTCTACTTGTATCTTTTGCTGGTGACCAGATGTTTTGGGTGAGGGGTGTAAAAAGTGATTTACAGATATTCTCAGACTCTAACAAATACGCGGAACTGTGCAAATTGCACTCGATGTATGTATGTAAGATGCTCTATGTAAACACCTGCCCTAGCTGACCTATTCATTGTAGGTAATACTATGCTTAAGAACTATTCAGGCTTTTTAAGGTCTGAAAGGATAATGAAATATCATAAATATCCATGGTGATATTTGTTTGGTGACAGTTAATATGTTGTAGTATAAGATTAACACAATTATACATGTAGAATATATCCTTTGTAATTTGGTAGATTGAATATTATTGTAGTATTATTTGTAAATTCATTTAAATTGTTAAATTAAATAAGAAAATACCCCAAACTGTGTGTCATAGAACTTTCATATGAAATAATAGTCAAACAAAGATTTATCAATATTAAAATTGAGTTCGTGTTTATAATTTTGAAGATTAAACTGCCATCTTACTAAATATATTCGCCTTGCACAAGGCAAAGTAACTGAACAATCATTGGATAAAATGATATATTATTGGGCTCATAAAACTAGCTTATCCACAAAGATTCTATTGAAGTGCCTTTACCAAGACATGAAAGTATAATCAGTATTGTATCTGTGTCAATTGATATCGATTTTCTCTCCATTTCTACGGTTGTTTCATTTTGGATTTGGTATTTTTGTTTTTCATTTCATGCGATATCATTGCTGCCTTTTGTACCTCATACAATGGAGTCAATTTTTGTGTAGGTTTTTCTCTGTCAACACGAAGTGGTATACGAGGTATCTATGATATCAAAATGTATTACTTGCTCTCAAGTATTTTTTCCGGATCACATAATTGTTATAATACTGTAACGTTCATATTTGAATTTTAAGCATATGTTGAGTCCATTAATTTTTACTAGTCTTTCCAAACTGTAGAAAACAGCTTGCATTTGTTTATACTTTTAATTAGATGAATGAAAGACCATTCAGGCAATATATCTGGCTTTGGCACTATTTCAGCATAAATATCATTTTTGGAAGCCTACATTTGCCAAGTTTTGGTCATACAAATTGCAGTAAAACAACAGTATTGTGAAAAAATATATTTCATAATTGCAAAAGATTGTTTGCCATCTTTAACGCAACACGTGTATTGGTTATGATTATCTATGTTGCCACTGGTTGTGATAAGCTGGTCCTGTTTACCTATATTGGTCTTGTTGCATTGTAAAATATAGTGAAGACTGAGTCATCGTCGCCGCGGCAGTATTCTACCTGTCTTTATTTTATCTGTGCAATCAGCGCCTTTAATCAACAAAGTTATGAATGTGATTACTTGCATCTCTTTATCAGAGGTACACTTGAGTTTCTCAACATACTCGGTTTTTTTCAAATACTATTAGTGACCACCACGGTTTAACTGAAATATTGTTGAATCTGACGTTAATAAGTGTTATGTTTAAATCTTTATAGAATTTTATCATTCTAACCACCAGAATTGTTTGGAACACCTGGAATTTTTTACATTTTTATTGAATCGAATTTCATGCATATTAAGGACAAGGAAAAGTTCTAAATCTAAGCTAAAACCTGTGCAACAATGACGGGGTGGGGTGGACAACGGCTTTCTACTGTCACTGGAAAGTATGGATAATTAGTCATGAACGACCAATTAAGTATTTTGTAGCGTATACAGTGCGCTTACTCCAATTCAAAATCTACCAATTATGTTTTTTAAGTGCAGGGAGTGTGTCAATTTCTAAACATAATACCTACTATGGTCTACACTCTTTCCGTATTATATAGGGGACGTCGTGGTCGGGATCGCATGGTAGTTGAATTATAACTATATGTGTAATGAGTCTCTATCACAACATACTTGTGAGTGCGAATCCCTCTCATAGCGTATGATAAAAATTGTCAGTGACTTGCGATAGGTATGTGGTTTCTCCGGGCACTCCGCTTTCCTCCACCAATAAAGCTGACCGCGAAGATATAATTGAAATTTTGGTGAAAGTGGCGTTAAGCACCATAACCCTAACCCGTGTGATATATAACCTGACGCAAAGACATAAAACTAAAACTTTTTTTCTTTTTAATGCAAACAAATATTTGTGGGAGATATTGTAATATAAATTGGTAGCTTCATTCAGAGTGAACGTTACAAATATAGCAATCTAGATTGCCTGTCCCAAGCCAGGGACTGGATTCCCAACATCATATGTCGTGGTCTTTATTGAAGATGAGAGGTGATAGTTCGTTTTGTTGATGTAGGCGGAATTGATGACCATCACTTTCTTTCCATTTACAAAGCATATATGTAACAGTGTGTTCTTTCCACCAGTGTATTCTTTCCAGAGGACACGTTACACTAGTGTATTATTTCCAGAGGAATAATTGCACTAGGTTATTTTTGTCCATGCTAACCCTAACCCTAACCCTAAAGCTAAACCTAAACCTAGCCCTAAACGGAAATTCTACACGTCGGAATAAAAGTACGCTTACATATATACATAACATCAAATGACGAAACAAGAGGAATTCCATTCAGAAGGGAAAAATTACCCTACTCCAAGTTTGACACCCTTCATGAAGTCATGATTTACAACTCTTCGATGTACTTTTTGACAAATAAAGTTAATGTGTATATGAACATAATTATACAATTTAGACCAAGTACTGTAACATATTATTATTAACCAGTAGGTTACATTATGAATACTACAGACTGGTTTGTATTTATACAACAAGAACATTATTTTGCTCCAAAATGCTTTGCCGGTCTATTATGGCTTTTAAGGCCATAATGGACCGGTAAAAGCCATAGTGGACCGGGTAAAAGCCATAATGGACCGGTCCATTATGGCCTTCTTCAAAAAGAATGAAGATTTCAAAAATTTCATAAAATTTCAAAATTCTAAAATCAATAAAAAAAATTAAAAAATTTTAAAGTTCAAAATTTTCAAAAAAAATCAATATTTCAAAAATTTAAAAAAAAATCTCAAAATCATAAAATTTTCAAAAAGTTTCAAAAATTAAGTTTTCCTAAAATTTCTAAATTTTAATATTTAAATAATAATATTGAAAAATGATAAAACAATTATAGCCTACCATTTTGGTCAATACTATGGCCTTCTTTAAAAAGAATGACGATTACCTAAAATTGAAATTGACTGATTAATAAAAGTATTAAGAAATGGGTGTTTTCATAATGGACCGGTTATATGTCCTCAGTTAAGTCATAATGACCCTCGAAAAGTTGTATTAGCCCTCGGGGTTGCCTCGGGCCAATACAATCTTCCTTGGGCCATTATGACTAACCTTGGACACATAGCTGGTCCATTATAAAAACACCCATTTATTAACACTATAATATTGCATCTCTTTTACTGTAAATATGAAGAATTACATTTGTACACGTGCGTTTGTAATATGAAATCTTTTTCTTTTTTTTCTTCAAATGCATCAGAAAGACTCAGATCACAAAGGTAATTATTATAGTTAACTGTATTCAATAGGAGTAAGTGGAGTAAAGCTATATATTTTAACTGCTTTGAGTTTTTGTCTATATTATACATAAAACTTAGTCAAATAACTATTGTATACAAAAACGTTTTAATAAATTTATTCAATAGTATGCATGTATATATTCATAAGATTGTATTTGCTATGTTTCCAATCAGACACAGTGATAGGTGACGTTGTAGGGGAATGACAAATCGAATATTTTATCCCAATTTAATACACTGTTATTGATGTTACAAAGTAACCTGGTGGGTTCGCGCCTGGCTTTATAAATTACAACAGGGGTGCACTCGACTCGCAACCGTAAGTGATAAAGTTTACCAGTTGCTTGCCTATGGTCGGTGGTTCTCGCCGGGTACTCCGGCTTCCTCAAACACTAAAACTGGTCGCCATGATATAGCTGAAATATTGTTGAAAGTGGCGTTAAAACATCAAAAATCAAAATCAATAAGAAGTCAGGAAACATAGTGTAGGCCTCCTTGATTGTACAAACTCACACATCTGATTTTGAATTTTGTTTATCTAAAAATAAAGTTTTAAACAATATGAGTAAATGTAAGGTAGGTTCTTGAATGGCCAAATTACAACTGAGTTATGATGACATCATTTATTAGGTCGTAAATAATATAAAGTCCTACAAAGATACAATAAGTAACAACATATCAATTTACATGAAATGAAAGCATCAATTCACATGCAAAAGATACATAAACATTACACTTGTACCATAATCAAACCATATTAACTAATGTGAACTCATCACAAATATAATTAATAGTAAATATGTCACTGTCATCATCAAAATATATAACTATTTAAAGAATCAAACTATATAACTAAGTATCTAAGCTAATATGAAATGAAGTATTGAGTTTAAATGATTCAGTTAAAACATTAAACATTTAACAACATTATTGTTGCACAAAACGATGTTCCTTTAATATCATAGTAATTTAAAATAACAAAGTGTTCATACACGAAAGAACAAGGCCAAACAAACATACCCTCAGCGTATGGTACAATGTCTTTATGGATTGTTCTGTCCTTCTATAAACAACTTCTTTTCTATCTGTATAAAATAATAAGCACCTTATCTTTGTTTACAATACAGCGGAAGCACGTACATTTACATCGGAAGTTTATTATACGTCATTATCAGTGTGACGTTTGCATTCCTAGCATACAAGGGTTCTAACAAGGTTTCCACATTATCACATGCTGCGCATGAAATCGGATAATCATTTATCATTGAAACACGTGTGTGAGAATACATATAATGTAAAATTAATAGCCTGGGAAATAAACGGCTGATGAACACAATTAAGATTAATTAATAGGAATCTTAGCTACATTGACAGACTTAATTAGCAAATCAAATTAATTAACTTGCACATAACGAGCGTTAAACAATTGAAATACGAAATTACTGGAATAATAAAAACCCAGATAAAATACAATTCTCAAAGTAAACTACGAGTTGCTTCTACAGGACTTGACGAAGGAACTTTCCACAATCTTCCAGCAAAATGTAATTTGTTCCGTATCTCCGTAAAACACAATGACATTTTCCAAAGTTAATAAAAGAAAAAAAAATATTAATCAACGAAAATTATAATGTACAAATCATAAAATACACGTATAGAATAACTACAATAAAACCGACCTTTCTGAGAATAGTTTCCCAGCCAACTTATTAAATTGAAAAAAAAACACGTGTTGTCTCTTCAGTAGTTGGCGTGCGTCTGCCGCAAGTTGCAGAAACAAAGAATTTTTTTACAAAATCACATGATTTTACCCGGGAAAATAATTAATTAGATTATAAAAAATAAAATTTATATTTCAACTTTCATTACCAAAAATACATTCTCTATAAAAAATTCAACATTTTCTTAATATCAAAACACAAAAATAATCTTTTGACAACTATGCTTATGTTTTAATCTCTGATAATGTCGTCTGCAAGTTTCATATCTCTACAGAATCATGGTAAACTAATGATAGAAATCATGCATGATAAGAAGTAGAAATTGTTTATTTACATAGTATCTATCATTGGATTAAGTTTATCTCTTCGAATACCAAATCAATTAAATGTAAAAAAAGAAATAAAGTACAAAATCAAACATTAAAATACTACATAAAAACAAGGTACCTAAAAATAGTACAATTTGACTCAAAAACATTGACGTGCAAATTACTATTTTACATAAATATCTCAAATACAACACAAGATATCTCCATAGGCTTCTGCATTTCACCTATTATAATGTGGCAATGCCAATGGTTGTAGTCTTGCTGGTAAAGTCTAAGTCAATACTGTCATATGAAATCTTAGATGTACGGAAATTTAAAAAAAAACAGCAATTATCATTTAATAATATTATACAATGATTGACCTTTATTGAGGTTAATATCAGGATCTATCGTTCCAAGAAATATTATATTTACCGAGGCCAAAGTCCGGGTAAATATCATATATCTTGGAACGATAGATCCTAATATGAATCGAAATGAAAGTCAGTAATTGTTTTATTATATGAAACTGCTATTAATTTCCTCTGGACCATGTTTTATAACTTGGCATTACAAACTACATGCGTCTTCTTTTTTTTTTCTTTTTTTTGTGAATGTTAATGGTAACAAGAAAGATTTATGCATACTGCAAAGATAAATTTGGATCGTTCCAGAGGAACATTTGGAACGTTATATTAACCTCAGGTGACTCTAAAATTAAAAGTAGGGGTTTTCCGATTTTAGCGTCTCGTGAGGTTAATATAACGTTATAAGGGTCCCTCTAGAACGATCAAAATTAATCGTTGCAGAAAATGAAGGTTTAGACAGTATTGATAAAGTTATATCAAGTAAAAATGTCATGCTTTTAACCAATCAGATAAAAGAAATATTTATAGTCATTTAATAATTTTAAATATTTTGCAGCTGCGAAAGAATAAGGAACGGCACCGTCACGCCACATGATAGGTAAGTGTTATATTATCCTTTCTTCCGTTATCATTCCGGGGGAGGGGATCATCAGTTACGATATGTCGGTGTATTTCAGTATACATAATATATGTATCAACTTTTTTTTCCCGTAGACACACAATTCATTATAGTGCATTAATACTATTGGGATGGCTTGTATTTGATATGCACTTTATTCACAGTTGTCTATAATTTATGAAAAGACTAAAGAAGAGTCCTTAAATCCTCAGGATCAAATGTTACAAGACTTGACATTTTGGAACCAGTTTCTTTTTTAGGTTTAGTATAAAAGGGAACATGAAAACTTATGAAAAGAACAGACAATACAATGAACAAAAGGACAAGTACTCACCTACAAACACTACACAGAGGTTTCATATCTTATCTGAAAACAGATATGCATATCATGTACTAACGTTCTGGTTCTCAAAGACTAAGAGTGAGTTTGAGCTGTATTTACAATAGACCATATGCTGTATTGTTGTAGTCATTAGTCAAGATCACATGTTCTATAACAACATGACGGTCGTAGATGTTCTAACATTTATCTAAATTATTTTGTATAATTTCCATAATATTTATGTCTTTGAAGGCAGCTTTTCATAAAAGGTACGTAATTCACACTTGGACTTCGTTTTCCAGTTTAAGAGAAAATAATTTTTTGTGATATTCCTATTGCAAAATATCACTGAATTAATAAATAATCTGAAAAAAAATGACATTTTAATATCCTCCTTTTGAATTAAAGTAGTGTCGTATTGTGGTAGAGTTTCAATGAATTACACACAATACAATCACACCTTCAGAGAGACTACTACACAGGAAGATATTATTTATATTTATATTTTATACCCCGGGCTGTCTTTGGGTTTAAGGTGTTAACTTGAAAATAAAATTGCTTTAAAGGAGAGAGTATACCTCTCATCTAGGTGAACATATTTCTTTGAGATCTAAAATGTTTAATATAACTTCTCCAGTGGTCGTATTGAAATCAAGTGATTAAAATATAGATAAAATCTGATCTACTACACATACATGTCACCTATGACTAATGTACAACGAAAGTGTATTACCTATACTGCTTAAGAGGTCTTGACAAATCACTACAAAACACTGATTATTGAAGCTATGCTTATGAGGGTAATAACAAAATTACCGAACACCGAGCAATCTTCCAAAGGGAAAGTCAAAACTCATAAATCAACAATCAGACAAAATCAGTCAATAGCCGGAAAAATGGGAAAATCGCAATGACCCTTTGACACGATTTTTTGTTTGACAATTGAGTTTTATATAATACTTTAAAGAATGTACTGTGTAGATTTCAGATCTTAAGATATTTCAGGTTAAAAAAATAGCAAAAAATAAATTCCGCCCTTATTTTATCTGTTTTCTATACGGAAAAGATTATTGTAACTAGATATAATTACTATTTCTGTAAAACATCTGTTGAATGCAATCGCTAGTGGATACATTTAGTAAATACTGCGTAAAATATATAGAGACATGCATAATGAACACGACCATCCCATACGTACATGTATGTTACATCTATATACAAAATAGCTTGGCCCTTACAGTAGGCAACGGTACCATACGTTTATGGAAATAGTAGTATGATAGCATTACTCCACACCCATTAAAGATTTACGATTCCATAGTTTGATTTTCTTTTCTTTCATTTACATTAGAAGTAGCTACATTTGTATATCTATATCCTCCATATTTTGAAAACAAATGGAAGCTAGCAATCTGAGTGAAGAAATAATTCTTATGACTGGTTGAAATGGCCAGTACAAACCATCCATATCTCAAATGACAATGATTCTTTTCGATGATTTAAGGTAGATTGTTCTCTCTTTCTTCTATCATGGATATGTCTTTTATCGGAATTGACTGCATGAGTAAGACCTCTGGTGTTTTATACGAAGCGGGAACAGCTTACCTTTCGAGACTAACGTGTTTTGTTGTTTTGTTTGTTTGTTTGTTTTTGTTTTTGTTTTTGTTTTTGTTTTTTGGTGAGATCCGTGATGCTCATGTTTTTAGTATTCTATGATGTCTTTTGTTTCTTTATTCGTTTGTCTTCGTCCTTATGTGCCCAATGTTGCCTGTGTCTCTGCATTGTCTATTCTTGATTGTTCTTCGGTTATCTCTACCGTTTAATTATCATAATAATTAGAGGATTAAAAGAATATTAGGGTGCTCTGACGGTCGTCACTTTTACATTAGTTCTTTTTATATTTCTCTTTAGGCAATAACCTGATGGAGTTGAGTAAGTAAACATTACTTTATTTAGTAAGGGATAAAGAAAGAATTATTTGCATAGAGAAAAAGTCGAGTATGTTATAATGGATGCTTAAGACATGATTTGTGAGTGAACAAATAATAAATCAAAGGAAAATAAAATGCATGAATCTCAATTTGAAAAATAATTATTAACTTTATTTACGAAATCTGTTTAGTAGTCGTAGTTTCACATAAGTCTGTCTGTCCAAGAAAAGAAAAGGAAACTTTATTACATTTATTTGTACATTGTAAATTTGTTGACAGTGTCTGGATAGAAGTTTTTGAAAAGTTAAATGACTTTTTTCTTAGGAAATTTAATATATTGGCGGAAAAATCTGAAAAAAAATATATGTTTAGGAATTTTTTATAAAGACTTGAAGAAAATTGCAAAGTTGGTGAACATTATTTTGTTGTCTACAAAATATTTTATTTGGAAAGAAAGAAATGTTGTTAAATATCAGAAAAAGACTATGAGTAAAATTAGAATTATTAATTTGTTAAAAAATGAATTGTCGTTTCTATCTGCTATATATGATGATGATACATTTATAGAATTGAAAAACTCATTTGTACACGGGTATAATTACGTAGACACTCCAACAAATTGAAGTTTCTGTAGCATGTGCAAATTGTTTATATACATTTTTTTTTTTAATTTTAGTTTCAACTACCAGGCTAACAATTGTATCAACTTCCTATTGCTCTTATTGATAATTAACTGTACTTACATTATTACTCTCTGCACACAATAGTAAAACCAGTTATATATATAATATAGAATTAAATCCATCTTTTTAATATACACTATAATTATCCTATTCAAATCATCAAACCCATGCTGCTGTGACTGTTACGTATTTAATAAATAGGGCGACACATAAGTGGGGTACACTGAGGGGTAAGAAATCATAGGTAAAATAAGGTTGTCCAGTAAAATTTTAATTGACCGGATTGGTCGTAATTATTAATTTAATTATTGATAACCCAAACTCTTTTGTGAGAAGACAAAATGGTGATACATGTTGTTAAATTAAATGTACATGTATGTTTGTAATTTTCATTTTGTGAATGAAAGGGAGTGTATTTTTTTAACTCATTTTGACATTTTCCCTGGTCAAATGAGTTATGTAAACCACAGGGGCCCCTATGTATCTCCCCTGGGCTACATAGGGTAATTATATAGCAGGGNGATTTGTGAGTGAACAAATAATAAATCAAAGGAAAATAAAATGCATGAATCTCAATTTGAAAAATAATTATTAACTTTATTTACGAAATCTGTGCAGTAGTCGTAGTTTCACATAAGTCTGTCTGTCCAATAAGAATATAAGTGTATAATTCATCGTCAAACACATTGTTAATAATGCTATGATCATTTCTGTTATTACTATTCCATATTAAATATTAATCTAAGCACGATTTAGCAGTTTACTCAATCATTTTGAGAGTACCACCCCTGTAATTACAACGAAAGGCAGATGTAGCGTGTACTATGAGATACAGGTATTTCTATCATCTACAGGCTAAGCAATTTTCTACGCTCAATTTAAGATACAATGTACGAGTCATCAACGAAGACCATAAACTAACCTTATAGAACCTGACTAAATGCATGTTCCTTTGACGTTACAGGATGTCACATTACTATGTATTGGGGCTAAGGAAAGAACTTACATATCACTTAGTAACTCGTTTATTTTCCATACATCAGCTTCATATTTTTCCTAAATATATTGTTACACTGGGAATTCAATCAACACCAACAGAAATACACACCAGGAAAGTAATATATTTCACTTAAGGGAGGACCATTTAAATTCCAGGGGGGAGGGTATGCTTTTTTTTCCTAAAAAAATATTCTGATTCCCAATGTTGCTGAACAAATATTCTGATGTTGGTGGAGGAAAAAAAATAATCTGATTCAGAGTTGTTGTCATATAACCTAATGTAAAATTCTGGAAAATAATTTCCCGCTTTGCGCGATAAAAAACAAATTATAACTCTCGTGTTGTCCGAAAAAAATAAATCTGAACGAAAAAGAAGCCATAGCCACCCCCCCCCCCAACCCTCGCAATTTAAATGGTCGGTCCCTGATGTAAATATGTAAATATTCATGAGAGACCATTGAAAAGGTATGTGAGGTCTATCAAAACAATTGTCTCTCCGTCTTATGCATTGTATGAAAAGATAATTAAATTGCAAATTTAGTGCACACGACGCGTGTCTGGAATAACTTTTATCAGGTACACTAAAGGCCAAAATATTTGAATGCCAAATAATTTAAAAGTACTTGGGGGCAATATAATCAAAGGGTTTAAATCGACTATGCTCACTTATGCTGAGAGATGAGAACCTTAGTTTTAATGATAATTACATGATTTAGGAACTGTAATTAAACAAATATATATTTAATAAGTCATGTAAGTACCGAAGCACTGACTACTGGGTGGATGATATACTCGAGGACTAATAGTCCACCAGCTAAGTAATCGACCCAATGATAGTAATAAAAATATAGATATCAAATTTAGAGCTGATGACTTTATCCATATAATATAGATCCACCCTTCTATGCTAAAATATTGACAATATACTGGTACATCTAGCGTTGCTACTTTTTGTTTTAATTGTTTCATGTTTTGTGTATGTCTGTTGATTGTATTGTTGCTGATGATAATCCTTTGTTGGATTTCATATCAATACAGAATTTGAATTTAGTACGGCAATACATTTATGTTTTATTCTATGGTATATTTATATTCCGTATACAATATTCAACCCAACACATTGACGACCGATTTATTCTGTTGTTCCGCCAAAACAATCGATTTATTGATATATTTAATACAAATTGGTTAAACGTCTGTTAGATGTATCAGCTAATATTTCTGTCCTAATAGTAAGTGTAATGGTCTTTACAACTAAGATTTCACCTTCCTAACAAGTAGTCAACTAACTCCAGCATTCATTGAGCCTGCTACTATGCTGCCCATGTTTTGTTGTAGTTCATGTTGGTCATGGTGTGTGTGTTCTTTGTGAGTGGAAATGCTTAATATGTCTTGAAAATCGAAACAAAATGAGATGAACAATATCGTTTCTGCACAAGTCAATGTAATTATGAGATAACTGAATTGTATATGAAGATTTACCGGTGTCTGTAAGAATTTACTGTAGACGCATTAGCAGAACAAGTAAACGGATATTTACGACCATCCAATTTCAACTGAATCATGTAAATCATCAGATACATTACTATTATCTCCATTCTAATACCATTTCTGGAAAAAATAAGAATACAAAATAGTTTTAATTAACCATCTATACCAGTTTAACATCATTCGTCGTTTACTGTATGCCATTATTCTTGGATGGAAATACAATATTAGAAGTGGAACCAATAATTATTTCTATCGCAGTTGTCAATTCCGTTTTGAATATATAAATGTTCTTAATAACATTCATGAGCGATTTCTGAACTGTTATACTTTTCTTTCAGAGTGAGAAGGTAGACTTGCTTGGAATACTCATAAACCATTGCATACCTTGGTCATGATTGACAATGCCATATTTTGTAGACTCTCCACAACCCCAAGGCCGCTACACCCAAGACCAGATATTGCATCAAAACCACAAGGCACGTTGGACTCTTTAAATTCACATATACCTATTGTGCTTGCTCCCATAGAAAATCCGAACATTCCTCCGTCAATAGATACATTGGATGAACCGAAAACGGACAAAAAGCCGAAAAATAAAAAGAAGAAGAAGAAAAAAACGAAAGACGTAGAGCAGGATAATCCAGTTGATGTACAGGGAAATAATGTATTGACTTCACTAAAGGGTACCATAAAAAGTAAAGATATGTGACAATTTGCTTGCATCAACTTATGACTTCTTTCTTTGCCAGAGGAGTTAATTTTCATTGTGATATATAACAATAGCATTACACTAGATTTGTACTTACACCCCAGGTCTATTGTTAAACCATACGCTTTCTATCTCTGAAACTGCCTTTCTATAAATTACTTTATTGTTATATGAACAATAGCCTGTGTGCACATGGTGTGACGACAGGGGTTTCTGGAAACCCTTGTCTTCACACCCTGTGAGCACGGCTTGGTGTTCCTACAACAATGAAGTAATTAATTACCATTCAGCTGAAAATAACACGAAAACTGGATATTGAAAAACTGAAAAAGAAAACATAAAGATCTTGTTAATGAAGTATAGTCTGAAAAAAATCCAAGCAATCGTTAAAAAAAAACTAAATAATAATTAATAATCGGGAAAAAAACTTGGTCAGGAAAGCAAATGTAAAAATAAAATACATTATATGTTGGCACCCTTTCAAAAGTTCATCATTGGTGGATCTAGGGGGGGGGGGGGGCTTCCCCCTTTTACGAAAAATTTATTAAAATTATGTGAAAATTGCCGAAAATGAAACTGTTATTACCTGTTTTTTTATTCCTGAAACCCCTTTTTAAATTGTCTGGATCCAAGCCTTTAAAAAAACAAAACAAAGAACATTGACCTTTTAAATGCGCACTTAAAACTGAACAGTTTATTGGTAGAAAAATACTTTCTCATATTCAACATATATTCTTACTTACTTTATTTAGCAGTTCTGCGTGATATTTGCGACAATATGGTTAATATTCATTTTCTACAAAAAGTTCAGTTTAATATAACACCTCTATCATTCCTGAAGATCCAATGAATACATGTACATATCGAATAACATCTCTCATTATTAACCAATCAATCTGTTTAATCTTTAATACAACTCAGTCGTTCAATCTATCTTTATAGAAGAGGTACCCAATAGGGAAACCACAAACATATATCGATTTATGAAATTTAATGTTTCTGCGTTTTCTGTTTTTGTTTTTTATGACATTTTGTAATGAATATTTCGTGTATTTAGAATAACATGGGGAGTAAGTTAGTTATACACTTCGGTATACGTTGTTTCTGGATTAGAAACACCTATACCTCAGTGTATAACTATTACATAATGGTATTTATTTTTGGACATTTATAACGTATTTGCATGTTTGCTTATTAATATATTGATGATACATTGTTTAACAATCAAAGTATACAAAGAGGCATCGCCAACTATGAATAACTTCACTGTTCAGTCTTTTTTATATTGACAGGGTGATACATCAAATTATTGGAGTTTTTTATCATATGAAAAATTAACATGTGAAAAATTTGTGATTCGAATAGAAAAGAAGCTACGAAAAGTATGTTAATTTGTTAATAGTTTGTTTCTGATTAGCTGGTTTCAAATAAGCGCTTGAGAAAATCGAGAATGTATAATCCAGCGACACAGTCAACATTGAGTACAAGAAACAGAACGAAGACAAACAAAACACGAAAAACTAGTTGAGTAATATGAACCTCACAACAAATGGAAATGTCATGAGTGTGAATCCATGTGCTCACGAAGGGTAAGCAGTTCCTGTTTCTTCAAATAAGCTCCCTGGTTTTAATGTGACGACTTTGACTCTACCTTGGCCTTATTATTGTACAGTTTCACATGCATTATTTTGCAAGTACATCATATGTATGTGTTGGCTTTTTCACATAACATGAAATTAAACAAATCAAATTCCATGGAAATATTAGCAGATATTACCAGCAAAGATATATTATTGTTTCAGATATTAGATTTGTGAGAGGGTTTTATATATTAATATATTAACATCGCTCAAATCATCAGTTTGTGTAACTTGTGTCTTATTCTGTTTGCCAAAAAAAATAAATAAATGTTTAAACTAACAGATTACTATGCTGTCTCTATAACTAGAAAAGCACATTCTCTTTGAGAAACAGTGCCTTTGTAATATTAAACAAAATATGATGCCATACACCTGATTTATCATAAGGTTAGTGTTATCTAAATCAAATTGATGTAGTCAAATATATATATTGTTTATATTTAAATTTTATGGGACGAATTAGTTGTTATTTTCCTCAGGATGAAAACCAAATATTACAATCTAAGCATTTTGGAATATATCCTAAATAACTATGTGATTATTTTTTTTTTTTACAAGCTTCTGGCTTAAATATGATATTAGCGATATTCAAATGATGCCGTCCAATATCTGAGATCTAGTCTCTTTTTTAATTCATTTTATTTGTTTTATATAATTATAATTGTAGCGTTTATATATCGTTTCTTAGTGATATTTCTGAGTGGTCGGTTTTTTTTCATTTAAGCTAACAGAATTATACTAAATTAATTCGCATTATAGAATCTTACATTGGTTTTGTGTAACTTTATTTTATTTTAGTGATAAAGTCATATTTATGTTTACATTATTATTAAGTTTGTGTGTGCCTGCATGTACCATATTTTTTTAATAAAAATTATTTAAAATTTATCTATTGTTTGCTTAGAATTAAAAAAAAAAATAATTGAATCTGTTTGACAAATAAAATGAAAAACAAGCAAAAAAACAACTCTGTCTGAACAGTACCTGGATCAAATATCAAAATCGTAGAAAGAGGCAGAATCAATAATAGTTCTAACACCAAAACTACATGACCGGTCACTTTCCTGGCTTGGTACAGACAGTTCAATAAAAGTGGTGAGGTTAAACTAGTTTTAATGTCCCAAATATCATCTCATTGATTTGAGATTTTGTCAAATTGATGTAAGAATAAGAGACTAACATAGTAACCAAGTCCGATTATATAGTGTTTTGAACAACTGGAGTTCTACGAAACGACCATGGACGTAAAATGACTACTCAATGAACAGCTAAGATATCATGCATATTCTTGATATGGCATTATATAGTTCGAAAGGTAATCTATGTTCATATATAAAGCAATCTTTGGCACAGAGAACATGTGACTATTACACATTTCTTATGTGACCATTAAGATTTGATTGGTTGATTTAAGCAAACTATAGAAAAAATAGACCCCCTTAAACACAACATTATACACGATTCTGATTACTAAAATAAAGAATAATAATAGAATACAAACCTTAGAGTCACCAGGATAGCAACATATAGCAGAAACAATTCATGTATGATGGTTTGATTTTCATTTACCTAACATGGAGTCGTCGTGGTCGTGATTGTATGGTAGTCAGATTTACAACTAACTATGTAATCAGTGCCTAAGTTAGAACCCTGTTCATGGCGAGGTGTACTCGATACAGTAATATGTGATCAAGCTTGTCATTGACTTGCCACAGGTCTGTGGTTTTCTGCGGGTAATATACGGTTTCCTTCACCAATAAAACTGACAGCCACGATATAATTGACATATTGTTGAAAGTCGGCATGTGTTTCACATGACATGCATGTTATAATGGCTGCAAACATGCCATGATAATGGTTAGTGGAAAAGTTGTCCCGTGTGCAGAACACATTGGGAGAATTGTACACATTAGTCTACGAATTACTGATACAAATTGTACATATATTATTCAACGAATTACTGGTCACCTAGAAGCTGGTGATTCACAGACAGACGTTTCAGACAGAGCACTATATATCGCCGTAAGGCTCTACATGGCATCGTTCACGACTTTGGAAAATACCATAAACAAAACAAAACCCTTTACATAACCTAATGTATAAGAGGTTCATATCATCACTATTTGGTTTTTAGTTCTACTACATGTGTATTAAGGTACATCCTTGTGTGATAACAAAGTTTGCAAGATCATTACTGAATGCATATGATTTTCTTCCGTTCACAAGTTACCACCATTACATAGCCATTAGATGTCGAATGCAAATGTTTGTTCTATGATAAAATAGAATATTACACACAGACAACACCGGAAATGAGAACGAAATATGTTCTAAAATAATGGTTCCAATATGAGGTGCTTAAGAGAGGTAACTTTATAATTTACCCTGGACAGTGTAAACCAAATGAATTCAAGCTATGGGAGAACTGGTATAAAACAATATATCCTGTCCATGCCTGCGTTTATATCGTGTGATTAGCAATCCTGTTTGATTTTTGTTATATTGATCCATATACAATACATCTTGAAAAAGCCAGAACGATTTTATCTGTGTTGCACTAATACATTGATTTTGAGTGTTTATGTCGATATAAAACACTACAAATTGTATAATGACTATGTGATAAAGATAAAATACGTCTGTCCATAAACTAGAACGGGAAGTGAGCACTTTGTATGACTTTAAGTTGCTGGGTAGTAAAAATAACTGTAAGGCATGCCGAACTTCCTGAAACAAATACCAAGATTTAAATCTGCCAAACTCGTATTTTAAAGTACATGTAAACATTGAAAAATTATAAGACAACATATGTTAAATTAAATGTTGGTCATTTATATTAATCTTGTAATGTGTTTTACATTATATTTACACTATTCGAAACGCGATTGTATTTATTATTTATTTGTTTATAACATTTACCGACTTTTTTACTATTTCTTAATATACTTTCTTAAAAAAAACTGACTTCATCGTCATAAACGATAAAAATACATGATTATGGCATATAAACAACCCACAGTCTATTGTTTAAATGCCATAATCATCAATACAAACTGATATGACTGGATAGTGTTTATTTAATGTTCCTAAAACAAACATTGGACTTTAACAAAAAGACAAATTGTAATAAATACTTGTATCATAGCATAGTTAATTTAATTAGTTCGTGAATGGTTCTTAATGCTTCCGTAACTGCAGAACGAATTACCCTTTAAACATTCGAAAAATAATATCATTTATTTTTAATTTGAAAAGTCATTTATTGATTTTAGCTATACAAAGTAGTGCAATGGTAAACTGGTAGAGCATAAAATATGTACCAATATTCGAGAAAAATTACTTGGCTTCAAAATCGAATATTTGTCTACAAAATAAGAAATTCTGCATATTTTAACTTGATTTTGATCATGTCCCATGATTTATTTTTAGCATGCTTATTGCAAAATGTTACCCAGTATTGTAATTTGATATCAAATGGACGACATTATATGACATTACCGTATCTGGTTAACATGTTCCTTTGTGATCTGTATTGTGTCCTGTGCCTCTACAAAAACAATATTGTAAAACGAAATATATTATGCACTGATTACAAGATTCGGTTATCTTAAACCTTATATCCCTCCATTGTTCATACAATTAATTATATATTCAGCGTTCTAACATTACCACGACCATGACAATGGGTAACTTCACAGGGAAAAACCCTACAAAATAATTCAGGAAGTTTTGTTTGTGATTATTTAAATCTTTATTTATAAACTTTTAATATATAATATAGGTACAATAATAATATTTCAATAGTGATGAAATAACATTATTTATGATATATACAAATTGATAGGTTTACAAAAGATAGATATAGTTGAGTGATTGTTGTTAATGCAAAGTGTGCATATTTTCACATATTTCATAGCGAGAACAAGTTTCATTTCTTTGAGATGATTACGTGGTTAGCACGCTTACTTGGGTTTTTACAGTGCTAGCTCTCTGAAACGATAGCCTATTAGGTAGATATGTTTCTCCCCTCAGACACATCATTCTGATTCCGAGCAAAACCAGTCTTTCCTCTTCCTCTTTAATGCTGCCTGCGTATCGGAGAAGAAACAAATGGCAATACTATAGTTTTTGTTTTACCCGATCGGGTCTCAACCAATGATCTACCGCACACGGGGTAATCCCGCTAACAATTATATCACCGATACAGTTGCAAAAGCTAAACGTCGGAGGTAAACAGAAGTAGTGGTAGTTCTGAGAACACGATAAATATCTTCATAATAGTGAATGAATGAGTGATTGTTGTTTAACGCCAATTCAGCAATTGTTCAGCTATATCATGGCGAGAGCAAGTTCATTTTCAATGAGATGATGATGAGGTCTGCTTTGTACTTACTGGACCAACACGCTGAGTTGAATTTTTATAGTGCTAGCTCACTGAAACAAAATTCTGTGGATGGACATGTCGCTCCATTCGGACACATTATTCTGATTCAGTACCATCCAGTCTTTGCTCTTTCTCCTTAGTGCTGTGTGTTTAGCGGATAAGCAACAAATACTAATTTTTAGTCTTTGGTTTGACTCGACCAGGGCTCGAAACCACGACCTACTGCACTCAAGGCGGACACCCTAGCCATTCCGGCACCGATGCGGTGTCTTCAGAATAAATTTCCGTTTACTTGAAATCATCATTTATGTTATTTGAGTTTGTTTGTGTCTAGTGATGTCCAACACATATTATGTTGTGTTTTTGTCTAGTTTGTATTCGTCTTTTCTCTGAATTGTCCTTTCTTTATTAACCCTTCGGTTTTCCTTAACGTTTATTCTTAATGTTTTATACTATATTGTTTTTGATATATCCAACACTCTTGAGGGTAGAACTATATCCAATTCAAACAGTATATTAAAATGTGCATAGTTTATGCTAAATATACTAATATTGCCAAAATATATTAACATTATATGGCCCGGGTAGCTCAATGTGTTGGGTAGTTGGAATAACCAGCAACTCATGCAAGCCTATCACCAATACAGCGTGGGTTCGCGCCCGGCTTTGCAAATTACAACAAAGGGTGCACTCGACTCGCAGCCACAAGTGATAAAGTTCACCAGTTGCTTGCCCATAGTCGGTGGTTCTCTCCAGGTACTCCGGCTTCTTCCACCACTAAAACTGGTCGCCATGATATAGCTGACATATTGCTGAAAGTGGCGTTAAGCACAATAAATCAAAACAAATTATTAACATTATTATTGTGGATATAGACAACTACATTCTACACAGTACAATTAGTCATGGATTAACAATCTTAAATTCTGGAATGTTTCCAAAAATTTATATATCTTGTAATCCCTAAGACTTTACTAAGCAGGTCCCTATGTTTTGTTCCCTACATTTAATCTGCATATTAGTATTTTGTTAAATTCTTATAATCATCACTAACGTTGTGAGTTCCAATCCCGTTCAGGCGAGGTTTATTCGATACAACATTATGTAATAAAGTTTGTCAGTGACTTGCGACAGGTTGGCGGTTTTGTCCGAGTACTCAATAAAAACTGACCGCCAAGATATAACTGAAATATTGTTGATAGTGGCGCTAGACACCATAACCCTAACTCTAAATTCCTATCAAAATTACGATTCCTACAATGGCTTTCAAGGAATAGTCATTTGACTTGATTGAAATGCAGCAAGTGATAAAATCTCTGTTGTCTCTAGCTGAGAAAACACAGAAACCACAGTCTTAAAAGAAATAAGATAGCAGGTTGATAACTTGATGTCATGTAGAATAATACGTGTATGTTTGGTTGGTTTCTATCAAATGCTTTAGGAGGAGTTGCGGGTTAAGGAAAGTGTGATATGACACAAATGAATGCCTTGTTGCAACTCTTGATGGGTAACTATTTGTAACTAGAGTAACACGAAGGACAAGCTTTTTGAGAGGACCCCCAACTTTCCACTTACTGAGGTTGCACACCCTCTATTCCCGCACTTTCGGATCCTCTCAAAAAACTTGTCCTTCACTTTACCACCCACTCATACGCCTCTGCTTTTATAAGATTGTGAGGCGAAATATTAATTTTAGCGTCATTTCCCACTCACTTAGAACAATATTCGCAGTTATGAACGGCGTGAAACTGCATATCACATTCTTAGTAATATAATGTTTATAGATTAAGATATTAATAGATAGCAACAAAGACGTCCCGGTTGATTGTTTGTGGTATTTGTGTTGTATTTAATATGGTCACATAAACAATGTATATCATTAATATATACAATGGCAAATTATATTTACCAGTCAAGGTGACATATATCAATGATAACCATTTTTTTGTTCATAATAGTGGTTTCTATACAATTTAAAACCTTTTATATTCTTTTAATAGTAACATATACAAACAATCATTATACCTGACACATCAACCATAGTCTGAATTGCATGTGTGGATGTTATTGATAGGTTTCAATGTAACCAGCGGGTTTTGTATTTATTGTAAACAACAAACTGACCGATTTTAAACCAAGGCAGCTATCAATAAATGTAGTTTGAAATACTTAATTATAAATCTTGTGTAGCATTTTAATGGCTATCAAACAGAAATATTATCTACTGAAATGTGTTGGTCGATGAAGCACCTAAAACTATTCATATACATTGGTTGATGCTTAACGGTACATGAGCAGTTATGTAGCTATAATCACGGCGAGAACAAACAGACAAATAATGCAATATAGAGGTAAATGGTTGCACTGGAAAAAAGGGTGTGTGTGTTCAGAATGATATCACAAAAAGAGGGAATGAAAGAACGAGTCATCAAGGACAACACATAAGAAAAGTTTGAAGATATCAAAGGTAAAAGGTAAAGAACCGGTAAATTGAAGAAGAACAGATAATACAATGGCAAAAAGAAAAAAAAGACAATCAACGAACTACAAAACAGCACGTCGTGTTACTCTAGTTACAAATAGTTGCCCATTAAGAGTTGCAACAAGGCATTCATTTGTGTCATATCACACTTTCCTTAACCCGCAACTCCTCCTAAAGCATTTGATAGAAACCAACCAAACATACACGTATCATTCTACATGACATCAAGTTATCAACATGCTATCTTATTTCTTCTAAGACTGTGGTTTCTGTGCTTTCTCAGCTAGAGACAACATATATTTTATCACTTACTGCATTTCAATCAAGTCAAATGACTATTCCTTGAAAGCCATTGTAGGAATTGTAATTTTGATAGGAATTTAGAGTTAGGGTTATGGTGTTTAACGCCACTATCAACAATATTTCAGTTATATCTTGGCGGTCAGTTTTTATTGGTGGCGGAAACCGGAGTACTCGGACAAAACCGCCAACCTGTCGCAAGTCACTGACAAACTTTATTATATAATGTTGTATCGAGTAAACCCTACCTGAACGGGATTCGAACTCACAACGTTAGTGATGATTATAAGAATTTAACAAAATACTAATATGTAGATTAAACGTAGAGAACAAAACCTAAGGACGGAACTGTTAAGTAAAGTCTTAGGGATTACATGATATATACATTTTTGGAAACGTTCAAGAATTTAAGATTGTTAACCCATGACTAATTGTACTGTGTAGAATGTAGTTGTTTATATCCACAATAATAATGTTAATAATTTGTTTTGATTTATTGTGTTTAACCCCACTTTCAGCAATATTTCAGCTATATCATGGTGACCAGTTTTAGTGGTGGAAGAAGCCGGAGTACCTGGAGAGAACCACCGACTATGGGAAAGCAACTGGTAAACTTTATCACTTGGGGTTACGAGTCGACTGCACCATTTGTTGTAATTGGCAAAGCCGGACGCGAACCCACGCTGTATTGGTGATAGGCTTGCATGAGCTGCTGTGTAATGCAACTACCCAACCCATTGAGCAACCCGGGCCATATAATGTTAATATATTCTGGCAATATTAGTATATTTAGCATAAATTATGCACAGTTTAATATACTGTTTGAATTGGATATAGTTGTACCCTCAAGAGTGTTGGATATATCAAAAACAATATAGTATAAAACATTAAGAATAAACGTTAAAGAAAACCGAAGGTTAATATAGAAAGGACAATTCAGAGAAAAAACGAATACAAACTAGAGAAAAACACAACATAATATGTGTTGGACCTCACTAGACACAAGCAAACTCACATAGCATAAATGATGATTTCAAGTAAACGGAAATTTATTCTGAAGACACCACATGGGTGGCGGAATGGTTAGGGTGTCCGCCTCGAGTGTTGTAGGTCGTGGGTTCGAGCTCTAGTCGCGTCAACCCAAAGACTAAAAATTAGCATTTGTTGCTTATCCGCTAAGCACACAGCACTAAGGAGAAAGAGCAAAGACTGGATGGCTCGGAATCAGAATACTGTGTCCGAGTGGAGCGACATGTCTACCCGCAGAATTTTGTTTCAGTGAGCTAGCACTATAAACATTCAACTCAGCGTGTTGGTCTAGTAAGTACAAAGCAGACCTCATCATCATCTCATTGAAAATGAACTTGCTCTCGCCATGATATAGCTGAACAATTGCTGAATTGGCGTTAAACAACAATTACTCACTCATTCACTATTATGAAGATATTTATCGTGTTCTCAGAACTACCACTACTTCTGTTTACCTCCGACGTTTAGCTTTTGCAACTGTATCGGTGATATAATTGTTAGCGGGATTGCCCCGTGTGCGGTAGATCATTGGTTGAGACCCGATCGGGTAAAACAAAAACTATAGTATTGTCATTTGTTTCTTCTCCGATACGTACACAGCATTAAAGAGGAAGAGGACAGACTGGTTTTTCTCGGAATCAGAATGATGTGTCTGAGCGGAGAAACATATCTACCTAATGGGCTATCGTTTCAGAGAGCTAGCACCGTAAAAACCAAAGTAATCGTGCTAACCACGTAATCATCTCAATGAAATGAAACTTGTTCTCGCTATGAAATATGTGAAAATATGCACACTTTGCATTAACAAAAATCATTCAACTATATCTATCTTTTGTAACCTTTCTTAAATACTATCAATTTGTATATATCATAAATAATGTTATTGTATCACTATTGAAATATTATTATTGTACCTATATTATATATTGAAAGTTTATAAATAAAGATATAAATAATCACAAACAAAACTTCCTGAATTATTTTGTAAGGTTTTTCCCTGTGAAGTTACCCATTGTCATGGTCGTCGTAATGTTAGAACGCAGAATATATAATTAATTGTATGAACAATGGAGGGATAACAGGTTTAAGATAACCCAATCTTGTAATCAGTGCATAATATATTTCGTTTTACAATATTGTTTTTGTAGAGGCACAGGACACAATACAGATCACAAAGGAACATGTTAACCAGATACGGTCATGTCATATAATGTCGTCCATTTGCTATCAAATTACAATACTGGGTACCATTTTGCAATAAGCATGCTAAAAATAAATCATGGAACATGATCAAAATTAAGTTAAAATATGCAGAATTTCTTATTGTGTAGACAAATATTCGATTTTGAAGCCAAGTAATTTTTTGTCGAATATTGGTACATATTTTATGCTCTACCAGCTAACCATTACACTACTATAGCTAAAATCAATAAATGACTTTTCAAATTAAAAATAAATTATATTATATTTTGAATGTTTAAAGGGTAATTCGTTCTGCAGTTACGGAAGCATTAAGAACCATTCACGAACTAATTAACTTAACAATGCTATGATACAAGTATTTATTACAAATTGTCCTGTTGTTAACGTTCCATGTTTGTTTTAGGAACATTAGATAAACACTATTTAGTCATATCAGTTTATATTTATGATTGTTGTATTTAAACAATAGACTGTGGGTTGTTGATATGCCATAATCATGTATTTTTGTCGTTTATGACAACGAAGTCAGTTTTTAAGAAAGTATATTAAGAAATAGTAAAAAATTCGGTAAATGTTATAAACAAATAAATAACAAATAAAATCGCGTTTCGAATAGTGTAGATATAATGTAAAACACATTACAAGATTAATATAAATTACCAACATTTAATTTAACATATGTTTTCTTATCATTTTTCAATATTTACATGTACTTAAAAATACGAGTTTGGCAGATTTAAATCTTTGTATTTGTTTCAGGAAGTTCGGCATGCCTTAAAGTTATTTTTACTACCCAGCAACTTAAAGACATACAAAGTGCTCACTTCCTGTTCTAGTTTATGGACAGACGTATTGTTATCTTTATCACATAGTCATTATACAATTTGTAGTATTGTATGTCGACCTAAACACTCAAAATCAATGTATTTTTACAACACAGATAAAATCGTTCTTTTTTTCAAGATGAATTGTATACGGATCAATATAGCAAAAATCAAACAGGATGGCTAATCAAACGATATAAAAGGGGGCCTGGACAGGTTATATTGTTTTATACCAGTTCTCCCATAGCTTGCATTCATTTGGTTTACACTGTCCAGGGTAAATTATAAAGTTAACTCTCTTAAGCACCTCATATTGGAACCATTATTTTCGAACATATTTCGTTCTCATTTCCGGTTTTGTCTGTGTGTAATATTCTATTTTTATTATAGAACACACACTTGCATTCAACATCTAATCGCTATGTAATGGTGGTAAGTTGTGAACCAAAGAAAACCATATGCATTCAGTAATGATCTTCCAAACTGTATTATCACACAAGGATGTACCTTAATACACATGTAGTATAACTAAAAACCAAATAGTGATGATATGAACCTCTTGCACATTAGGTTATGTAAAGGGTTTGTTTTGGTTTATGGTGTTTAACGCGACTTTCAACAATATGTCAATTATATCGTGGCTGTCAGTTTTATTGGTGAATGAAACCGTAGTACCCGCAGAAAACCACCGACCTGTGGCAAGTCAATGACAAACTTTTTCACATATTACTGTATCGAGTACAGATTACATAGTTAGTTGTAAATCCGACTACCATACGATCACGACCACGACGACTCCATGTTAGGTAATTGAAAATCAAACCATCATACATGAATTATTTCTGCTATATGTTGCTATCTTGGTGACTCTAAGGTTTGTATTCTATTATTATTCTTTATTTTAGTAATCAGAATCGTGCATAATGTTGTGTTTAAGGTGGTATATTTTGTTTATAGTTTGCTTAAATCAACCAATCAAATCTTAATGGTCACATAAGAAATATGTAATAGTCCCATGTTCTCTGTGCCAAAGATTATCTTATATATGATCTTAGATTACCTTTCGAACTATGTGATGCCATATCAGAAATATGTATGATATATTAACTGTTCATTGAGTAGTCAATTTACGTCCATGGTCGTTTCGCAGAAATCCAGTTGTTCAAAATACTATATAATCGGACTGGGTTACTATGTTAGTCTCTTACATCAATTTGACAAAATCTCAAATCAATGAGATGATGTTTGGGACATTAAGACTAGCTTAACCCCGCAACGTTTATTGAAATGTCTTCATCAAGACAGGAAAGTGACCGGTCATGTAGTGTTGGTGTTAAAACTATTATCGATTCTGCCTCTTTCTACGATTTTGATATTTGATCTCGGAACTGTTCAGACAGAGTTGTTTTTTGCTTTTTTTTTCATTTTATTTGTCAAACAGATTCAATAATTTTTTTGTAAGTTTTAAGCAAACAATAGATAAATTTAAAATCATGTTTATTAAAAAATATGGTACATGCAGGCACACACACACACTAAATAATAATGTGAACATAAATATGACTTTATCAATAAAATAAAATAAAGTTACAAAAAACCAATGTAAGATTCTACAATGCGAATTAATTTAGCATAATTGTGTTAGCTTAAATGAAAAAAAAAATAACACTAAGAAATATCACTAAGAAACGATATATAAACGCTGCAATTATAATTATATAAAACAAATAAAATGAATTAAAAAAGAGACTAGATCTCAGATATTATAGATACAGCGTAGTAATCTGTTAGTTTAAACAATTATTTTTTTTTGCAAACAGAATAAGACACAAGTTACACAAACTGATGATTTGAGCGATGTTAATAAATTAATATATAAAACCCTCTCACGAATCAAATGTCTGAAAAATATCTTGGCTGGTAATATTTGCTAATATTTCCATGAAATTTGTATTGTTTAATTTCATGTATTGTGAAAAAACGAACACATACATATGATGTATTTGTAAAACAATTGATGTGCAGTTGTACAATAATAAGGTCAAGGTAGAGTCAAAGTTGTCACTTTAAAACCAGGGAGCTTATTTGAAGAAACAGGAACTGCTTACCCCTCGCGAGCACATGGATTCACACTCATGCCATTTTCATTTGTTGTGAGGTCCATGTTACTCAACTAGTTTTTCGTGTTTTGTTTGTCTTCGTTCTGTTTCTTGTACTCAATGTTGACTGTGTCGCTGGATTATCCATTCTCGATTTTCTCGAACGCTTATTTGAAACCAGCTAATTTGAAACAAACTATTAACAAATTAACGTACTTTTCGTAGCTTCTTTTCTAATCGAGTTACACATTTTTCACATGTTAAATTTTCATATGATAAAAAAACTCCAATAATTTGATGTATCGCCCTGTAAATATAAAAAAGACTGAAAAGTGGAGTAATTCAAAGTATACTTTGAACGTTAAACAATGTATCATGAATATATTAATATGCAAACACGCCAATACGTTATAAATGTCCAAAAATAAATACCATTATGCACAAATCTAGTGTAATGTTATTGTTATATATCACAATGAAAATTAACTCCTCTGGCAAAGAAAGAAGTCATAAGTTGCTGCAAGCAAATTCTCATATATCTTTACTTTTTAGGCCACTCCAAATTGATTACTTGTTCTTCGGATTTTTTCACTAAAAAAATGGAGCGGGCGAGCGAAATTTGTTTAATTATTTTTTTTCCTGAAAATTGAATTTTTGGAGGCGCTAAAATCTTGAACAAGTGAGCGACACTTTTAAAAAAAAAATTATTTTCCCCCTCATTTTTGTGTTTTTAAATGAGGATTCAAGATAATTTTATAAGCGGGCGACTTTCTTTTATTTTAAATTGTTTAAAAATCATGAAACATAAAGAGGGAATGTTGAAGAAATGGCGAGGAAACATTTTTTGTCGAAATTTTGAATCTGAATTTTAAGGTGCGAGCGGGTCCGAAGAACAAGTATTTAATTTGGAGTGGCCATATGGTATTCTTTAGTGATGTTATATTAAGTCAATACATTATTGTCCTGTACATAAACTGGATTATCCTGCTCTTCGTCTTTCATTTTCTTCTTCTTCTTCTTTTTATCTTTCGGCTTTCTGTTCATCCAATGTATCTATTGACGGAGGAATGTTCGGATTTTCTATCGGAGCAAGCACAATAGGTCTTGGTGAATTTACAGAATCAAACTGGCCTGTTTGTGGTGATGCAATGTCTGGTCTTCGAGGTAACGGCCTTCCGGTTGTAAGGTGTCTACAAAATATGGCATTGTCAATCATGATCAAGTTATACAATGGTTTATGAGTATCCCAAGAACATCTACCTTCTTACAAACATATCACTTTGAACAAAAACTCTAAAAGTTCTGAAATCGCACAAACATGTTATTCAGAACATTCATATATTCAAAACGGAATGGACAACTATGATATAAATAATTATTGGTTCCAGTTCTAATACTGTATTTCCATCCTTGAATGATGGCATAAAGTAAACGACGAATGACGTCAAACTGGTATAGATGGTTAATTAAAACTATATTGTATTCTTATTTTTTCCAGATATGGTATAATAATGTATCTGATGATTTACATGATTCAATTGAAATTTGATGGTCGCAAATATCCGTTTACTTGTTCTGCTAATGCGTCTACAGTAGACCTTTACTGATACTGGTAAATCTTCACATACAATTCAGTTATCTCATAATTACATTGCCTTGTGTAGAAACGATATTGTTCATCTCATTTTGTTTTGATTTTCAAGACATATTAAGCATTTCCATTCACAAAGAACACACACACCATGACCAACATGAATTACAACAAAACATGGGCAGCATAGTAGCAGGGTCAATGAATGCTGGAGTTAGTTGAGTACTTATTAGGAAGGTGAAATCTTATTTGTAAAGACCACTATTCTTACTATTAGGACAGAAATATTAGCTGATACATCTAACAGAGGTTTAACCAATTTGTATTAAATATATCCATAAATCGATTGTTTTGGCGGAACAACAGAATAAATCGGTCGTCAATGTGCTGGGTTGAATATTGTATACAGAATAATAATATACCATAGCATAAAACATAAATGTATTGACGTACTAAGCTAGATCTACCAGTATATTGTCTATATTTTAGCATAGAAAGGTGGATCTATACTTTATGGAGAAAGTCATGCGTACTAAATTTTATATCCACTACAATTTTTATTACTATCACTGTTTCGATATCTTAGCTGTGGACAATTCGTCCTCAAGTGTATCATCCGCTCAGTAGTCAGCTCTTCGGCATTGACATGGTTTATAAGATATATATTTGCAGCTCCTAAATCATGTAATCATTATTAATACTAAGGTTATCCTCTCTTATGCATAGGTGACCTTATGACCTTAGTAGATTTAGACTCTGTGAGTTTATTGCTCCCAAAGACTTTGGAATTATTTGGCACTCAAATAATTTTGCTTTTAGTGTACCTGATCAAGGTTATTCCAAAAACGGGCCGTGCGCACTAAATTTGATATCTACGTATTTTTTTCCCATATGTTACAAAAGATACATTTTCTATGATCTCTCTTAAATATTTGCATTCATTAAATATAGTATTTACCTGGTATCTGGGTCTTTTGGTGTTGATTGAGGTCCCCTGTAACAATATATTTAGGACAAATATGAAGCTGATTTATGGAAAATAAACGAGTTACTAAATGATAAGCAAGTACTTTTCTTTTCCCCAGTATATAGTAATGTGACATCCTGTAACGTCAAAGGAACAGTCAAAGGAACATACGTTTTAGTCCTGTTCTATAGGTCAGTTTATGGTCTTCGTTGATGACCGTAATTCGTACATTGTATCTTAAACTGAACGTAGAATGTCGCTTAGTCTGTAGGTAATAGACATATTTGTATCGCATAGTACACTCTACATCTGCGTATCGTTGTAATTTCAATTTTAAATTATATATATAATTTCACCCACAGGGTGGTACTATAAAAATGATAGAGTAAGCGGCTGAATCGTGCTTAGATTAATATTATATAAATATATTCAAATAGTAATAAAAGACATGAACAATGTGTCTGACGATGAATTAGTCAATTATATACTCATTGGACAGACTTATGTGAAACTACGACTGCTGCACAGATTCGTACATATTATTATATTTAAAATTTAGATTCATGCATTTTATTGTCCTTGGGTTTAGTATTTGTTCACTCAAAAATCATGTCTTAAGCATCCAATAAAAACAATGCTCGACTTTTTCTCTATGAATATACTTCTTTCTCTATTCCTTACTAAATAAAGTAATGTCTACTTACTCATGTCCATCAGGTTGTTGCCTAAAGAGGAATATAAAAAGAGCTAATGTACAAGTGACGATCGTCAGATCACCCTAATATTCTTTTAATCCTCTTTATTATGACAATTAAACGGTAGAGAAAACCGAAGAGCAATCAAGAATAGACAATCAAGAGACACAGGCAACATTGGGCACATAATTACGAAGACAAACGAATAAAGAAACAAAAGACATCATAGAACACTAAAAACATGAGCATCACGGATCTCACTAAACAGAAAAAAAAAGCAACAAAAACAACAAAACTGTGGATGAACCAAGGTAGTCGCGAAAGGTAAGCTGTTCCTGGTTCGCATAAGACACCCGCTGTGTTACTCATGCAGTCAAGTCCAGTAAAAGACATATCCATCATAGAAGAAAGAGAAAACATTCTACGTTAGATCATTGAAAAGATTCATTGTCATTTGAGATATGGATGTGTTGTACTGACCATTTCAACTAGTCATTAGAATTATTTCTTAACTCAGATTACTAGCTTCCATTTGTTTTCAAAATATGGAGGATATAGATATACAAATGTAGCTACTTCTAAGGTACATGAAAGAAAAGAAAATCAAATTATGGATTCGTAAATCTTTACTGGGTGTGGAGTAATGCTATCATACTACTATTTCCATAACCATATGGTACCATCGCTTACTGTAAGGGCCAAGCTATTTTGTATATAGATGTAACATACATGTACGTATGGGATGGCTGTGCTTATTATGCATGTCATTAGATATTTTATGCAGTATTTACTAAATGTATCGACTAGCGATTGTATTCAACAGATGTTTTACAGAAATAGTAATTATATCTAGTTGACAATAATCTTTTCCGTATAGAAAACAGATAAAATAAGGGCGGAATT
>MJUT01008853.1:105235-123814 GCA_002080005.1 Gigantidas platifrons | reverse complement strand
TAAACCGTGGAGGTCACTTATAGTACCCCGAGAAGCCCAAGTGTACATCTGATTGGGAGGTGCAAGTAATCGCATTCATAACTTTGTTGATTAAAGGTACTGATTGTACAGATAAAACAATGCCAGGTAGAATACGGCCGCGGTGACGATGGCTCGTATCCTTTAGTAAAATCAGGTTGCACGATATTTTACAATGCAACATGACCAATACAGGCAAACAGGACCAGCTTATCACAACCAGTGGCAGTATAGATAATCATGAACAATGCACGTATTGTGTTAAAGACGGCAAACAATGTTTCGTACTTCTATTCAAATCTTTTGCAATTATCAAATATATTTTTTCATAATAGTGTTTGTTTACTGCAATATGTATGACCAAAAATGATATTTGTGTTGAAATAGTGCATATGCCACATATATGTTTTATTCATCTAATCCAAAATATAAAAAAAATCAAGCTGTTTTTCAACAGTGAAAAATGAATGGACTCAACATATACTTAAAACTCAAATATGAACGTTACAGTATTATAACAATTATGTGATCCTGTAAAAATACTTGAGAGCATGTAATACGTTTTGACATCATATATACCTCGTGCACCACTTTGTGTGTACAGAGAAAAACCTACACAAACATTGACTCCATTGTATGAGGTACAAAAGGCAGCAATGATACCAATCCAAATCCAAAATGACACAAACATAGATCGATCCAGAGACAAAATCGATAACATTGACACACGTACAATACTGGTTACTTTGCTGGCTGGGTAAAGGCACTTCAATAGGGTGGCTAAGCTAGTTTTATGAGCCCCATAATACATAATTTTATCCAATGATTGTTCAATTAATTTGTCTTATAACTTTATGTTTAGTGGGATGGTAGTTTAATGCTCAAAAATATAAACGATGAATTACTTTAAAAAGTTCAAAAACATTTCTTACTTAACAATTACCAGTCACTCTTCTACTGTTCATTATGTATATAAGGGTAATAACAAAATTACCGAACTCCGAACAATCTTCCAAAGAGAAAGTCAAAACTCATGAGTATATAAACACACAAAATCAGTCAACAACCGGTTAACTGTAAAAACCGTAATGACCCTGACTTGGTACAGGCATTTCCAAACCTCCCACTTTCATTAAGGGTCAAAGGTTCCGGCTGTCACTATAACAGTATTTATAACAATACTGGAACAAAATAGGTAAAATAGTAGTCAACGCAGTACTAAATTCAGCGAGGAGGGTGGAACATCTATCGTGAACCATCTCCATCAACAACCACGAGTCACCTGAAATATTTTAACTACGAAAGTAAATGTCGTATTCTTGCAAATATGCTTGGCCCTCGGTTTCACGATCTCGATTTTAATATTGACAAACTATGTTTGTTTATTATTTCATATGAAGTTCTATGACACACAGTTTGGTGTATTTTCTTATCTAATTTAACAATTTAAATGAAAAATCAGGTAGAATAATACTACAATAATATTAAATCTACCAAATTACAAAAGATATATTCTACATATTTAATTGTGTTAATATTATACTAGCATATGTTAATTGTCACCACATCACCATGGATATTTGAGATATTTTATTATCATTTTCAGACCTCGGAAACACTGAATAGTTCTTATGTTTGTTATTACCTACAATGAATACGTCAGCTAGGGCAGGTGCTTATAAATAGCATCTTACATATATACATCGAGTGCAATTTGCACAATGCCGCGTATTTTTCAGAGTCTGAGAATATTTGTAAATCACTTTTTACACCCATCCCAAAAAATATCAGGTCAACAGCAAAAGATACATGTAGAAATAATACGTACGGGGTCATTAGTCCCACATAAAACTACCTATATTTGCATTTAGACACATACGTAAATATAAATAACATAAGAAATAGACAAAAACGCGTAAATGTTCTACATAACGCGAATACATGCATTGAAGGACAAACGCAGAGTACTCTATCCGAAAGGGATATTTTGAGTAAAATAGAAAACAAAACAATGACAAATTGAAGTGTTTATTGGTAATTTTTTAAAATGAAAAAAAGGACGACTCTAAAATATCAGTAGCAAAATTTTTCATTTTTACAACTTGTACATTTAGTAAACAAACATAACATCATAATTATAATTAATTGTTAACAATATACATTGCTATATATTTCAAGCTAGTAGACATCGACAGAAAGGTGAACCAGGTTGTATCTGGGTGAGTGATTGATTGATTGTTGGCTAACGCCAAATGCACAATGTCCCAGCTATATCTTGGCGAAAAAGTAAATTATATTAGATGATGATGATCATCATCATCTTATTGGCCGTCTTGTACTGGACCAACACACTTAGTTGAAATTTTATAGTGCTAGCCCACTGAAATAATCAGCATATTTTCATGAATCTGAAAAAAACAGTCTTTGCTCTTTCTCCTTAATATTGTGTGCTTAGTGGAGAAGCAACAAATACCAATTTTATAATCTTTGGTTTCACGCTATCGAGACTCGAACTCACGATCTACCACACACCATCGAGCACTCATACCATTACACCACCGATGTGCTTAGATGGTTCAGGTCGACATTAGAATTATTCGACAAATAATGGTTTGAATTGTCAAAATTCTCCATATGGAACAACGAATGGCGCTTTCGATGTCATAATGCTTTAAATGTAGATGCTCTAGACAAGCCAATACAAAGCAATTGCTACATGCAAAATACAAGTAGAAAACCTGAAAGAGATATCGATTAAATAGTACATATATACATGTTTCCCAATGGGTACACACACATGTGTTGAGATGTGTGGAAAAACAGATGCATAATAACACAGAACATCATGGTTGAAAAAAAAACAAAAAAAAACAAAAAACAAAACAAAACAAAACAAAAAACACAACAGGAGACAGATGTAGCATGCATGTCCGTATTGCCACATGGTATGAATATATCAATAAGTTAAAATAGATACATTTTTCAGCATAGGGAAATGGCTTACACATACACATGTGATTCTAATAAGCTTCGCACTAACTCATAGTTGCATATGTTCGACTCGATGCAGAAAAAAAAACGAATTGTATACCACACATGTTCATCTTACCTGGTTATAATTAAAACCCGGTTCTGCTTAAGATAAAAATAAATATTTAATGTTAATAATATATTAACTTTACATATGCAAATAACTCATAATCAACAACAATACGTTATTGAAACAGTATCAGTGTAAACTACATTGAACTTTAAAAAAACATTTAAGTAACATCATAATTTGTAAATACTAGATACCAAAACATAATACATTATGAATTACAAATTAATGATGCATCAAAATATAAATGAGTTAGTACTGTGAACCATTGCTACAAATATATACCGTCACCTCATTCTTTAAAATAAAAATTTAAAATAAAAACTCTCGAACGGCATAGATCACTATATCTTAGGGACCTACCATTTAATTTGCAGGGGGGTTATGGTTTTGGTTTTTTTCGTTCAGTATTTTTTTTTTCGGACAACACGAGAGTTAGAATATTTATTTTTTTTGTTTTCCAGAATTTAACATTAGGCTATATGACAAAAATTCTGAATCAGATTATTTTTTTTTGCTCCACCAAAATCAGAATATTTTTTTCAGCAACATTGGGAATCAGAATATTTTTTAAGGAAAAATACATACCCCCCTTTTCAAGTTAAATGGTCGTTCCCTTATAGCGTAGATAAAATTAAGTTCTAGGTACCTGGAAGCCAAGGTGTGTTAATAAGTCTACACAATATTTCCTCCAGTGCCTTCAGTGAATTAAATAGTATATCCAAAATTAGTTTTCACAATATACTAAACCTTCATAAATTATAGATAAAATTATCATGAATTTATAATGTTTTCATGAATTGGAAATTGATACGAAAATGTTTAATATTTGGATAACATTTACAATGTATCTCGTGACATGGAGGATATAATTCTTTTTGGTACTAATTTCAAGAAACTTTGATTTCTGGTTGTTAAAATAAAATGAAAAAAAAAAAAAAATAACACTCTATCGGAAAAGTTCAAACATCCAATAGAAACATTGTCGAAAGAGGAAACATCGATACCCCTAACACACATGGCTTGGTACAGGCACTTCAATAAATGGTGTTTGGTTAAACTAGTTAAAAATGCCATGAAGTACAATACTATATTGCATTGGTTTGATTCAACTTCTGAGTATAGGTTTTGTCTATCTTATCATTAGGACCATTGATTGCAAAACTAACTGTGTAGTGCTTATACCAAAATAAAAAATAATAATAACACCAACGGCCATAATTAGACTGAATATACATTGTAATTACATATTTTTTAATGGACTTAGTTCTACACCATTAAAAGCAATGATTTTCACACTGTGTACGAAATACACAAAATAAATAGATACCTAATAATTGTTCTTTCATATTTCTTTATTGTCGTTGTTCTGTGATCGTCTCTGGTCGCTTTGTGCATTTTCCTCAACCAAATTCCTTTTATCGTCTACTGGGTTTTTCCCCGTGTTCAAATGTTCGCGATTGCATTGGAAAATATTTAATGTTTCTGTTTTCGCGACTTATAAAATATATGACACTAAGCTACAATGTATATATTATATTTTGATTTAGAGGCTTTGGATATACTAGTAGTCGTCGAAATGTATACGAAGCTTTTTGCCCCACGTCAATAACTTGCTATTCGTTATTGTAGCATGCAAACCTCATTCAATGTGAAATGAAAACAAGGTATCTGGCAATAAAATGTTTTTCAATAGTCATTTATTAAGCATTTGGGATGACAAACAATTAAAATAGAAAATGTTCCAGATTATCTTACACTGCGCTGAATTCATTACCTGCAGAAAATATAACTTTTTGTGTAGCACCCTTTCTCGAATAAAATGAAAAACAAAGATACCACACTGTCGGCACAGTTTCAAAATCCAATACAAAAATCATAGAGAGAGGCAACATCGATACCTCTAACACACAAATACATGACCTCTGACCCCTAACACACAAATACATGACCCCTGACCTCTAACACACAAATACATGACCACTCAATTTCCTGGCTTGGCACAGACACTTCAATAAAAAGTGGCAGGCTTATTATTAGTGGTGTGGTAGAATGATAAAGGGCCTTAAATCCTGACTACAAGCCAAACATGAGATCGCACACACGAGTCAACTGAGAAGGCGTAGATACCAATGGACGGCGCTGTTAATACCAACTATGAGAGCTTCTTCTTTTATGTATGGTAGTCACCATATAGCTGTAATATTACTGAAAGTGACGTTCAAGATCAATAACTTCGCCCATTGATCAATATAAATACTGCAAATAGTTTTAATGTTGTAGGCATAAATTACATAAACAATAAAACACACTTTGATAATACATGTATACAATAATGGTCATATATACACAATTATTATAAAAAAATAGTAGTCAGGAATCAGTTGGTCGCAACGGTTTACAAAACCAGGGAGAAATTATTTAGTTTCTTGCAAAGTCGTAAATTGTAGGTTTACATGAACGTAATCTGGATTTCTTCCTTGTAGAAAATATTCGTCTAAAATATTATATGAAAACTTATATAAAAAAACCAGTTAAACATTTCCGGGACATAATTTGTACTTATCAATGTCCGGTCGTATGATAAAGACGTTCGTTTTTAAACATCTTAAGTGTGTTTCCGAAAGAGTATTCCTACAATATCCAGATGATTCTTTGTGAAACAGCAACGCCATCTTAAGCTTCCCCAAAAGCGTGCGGGTCAGACGAGCTTACATCCGTGATAAGTATAATTTTTACACAATAAAAAATCAATTTGTTCATTTTTCATTGCAAATTACTTGGAAACATTGAATAGCTATAGATAGAATTAAAAAAAACCAATAGTACAACACTTGACAGTATATTTGATCATCTAAATAATGGGTGCTTAGTGGAGCAGCAGCGAATACCTATCTATACTAGTAAGTAGTCTTTGATTTAACCCGACCGAGGATAGAACACATGATCTTCCAAACTCGAGGCGAGCACGTTTGCATACATATTATCTTCACACCGTCCAATAACCAGAATAAAAAAGCAAATATTTGATAGAATGATCGATTAGTCGTTACTTAACATGGAACTGTTAACATATCATGCATATTCAAGGACGGGGCAATCGGGATAACGCCTTCTGACTGCTACTATAGAAATGTGGACTATTGGGTCGGCATCGAAGAAATTTTAGCCGTTTGTAGCAAATTCAGGGCAAAATTAACAGGAGTTCCTTAACGTACAGAGAACGTAACACTGTACGAACATGTCCACACCCAAGCTTTCTGTATGATAACCTGACAATCCCCAACAGAGATGGCACCCACTATACCACAATACCCCCACCTGGGAGCAAGCTTAGAAGCTCTGTGGTTTGAGCCGTAAAAACGGTGACAAGTACCCAGTCATACTTAGCTTAATCATACTGTGAATCTACTTGCTATGCGATTTTCGTCAGCTTCAAATCTCTGTCCCATTGTTTCAAAATTCTAGTATTGCAGGATAGACACAATACATGTTTACTTTCATGGAACTGAATGTATTTTGTATTCTGTGTGAAACGGGTGGGAAATACTAGAAACAAACCATACATTTCTCAGCCTTGTACAAAATGTTTTATCCTACAACGGTACATATATAGTCATAGCTTGTAAACCATGCAGACCAGATCCAGGAATGTAAACAATTATAAGTTAAACATAGTGTCATTCTAGAATTAGTCAGACATGACAAAATATAATTAGATACAATTTAACGCTTTTGAATGAATATCTTAGTGCATACAGTTGAATTAAATCACACCAATTAGGACATGATCAAATTCTAGTGTCATGGTAAAAAAGGGGGATGGAGTGAGCAGGATGAACGTGGAAACGAATGAGCAGATCTTACATCAGATTAATATAAATCTGGTACTTTTAGAGGTGTCGGATTGTCGTTTAACACAAACTTTAAGTGTAACTTCCACAACAAAAACCTCATGAATTAAAACAACTTTAGATAAAAAATAAAAAAAATATCAGATTGTTAAAAATGTTCTAAAATCCAACAGAACAGAAGAGGTCGTAGAAATAGACAAAATCGACATTCCTGAGTACAAATACATAATGCTCACCTCTTGGCTTGGTACAGACACGTCAATAAAAAGTGGTAGGGTTAAACTCTTTTTATGGCGCCAAGCCTCCCCTCTTAGTGACATGATGTAGTTAATATAATATAATCTTGGTTAATTACTATATATGTTACATAAATCAATAAAAAGCACAGCAATGATATCTTAATGTACATTCATCGTCACGTTAAAATCTCACTTAACATACATATAAAAATGTTTCTACATAATATACATTTGATTGTTAACAGTGTCTACTGTTGTTTAGAAATAAACGTCATAGATGTCAATATTCCATAATTAATCACATTTATGTTGTAACCTTTTCTGTCATCATAATTTTAGAATTTTCCGGTTTTTCTTTACATTTTGACTTTTCTCTAAAAAAAATTAATACACCTTCTGGATAATATTATGCAAATAGAAGAGGTTGAAGATACCAAATGAGTAATCAGAATCCGTATATTGAAGAAGAACAGACAACACAATGCCCAAAAGAAAAAGTACCAAAGGACAAACAACGATCTACAAAACATGCATATAAAACTAAAGATCGAGTAACACGAACCCCACTATAAACCGGGAGTGAATTCAGGTGCCCAGGAAGGGTAGGCAGTTCCTGTTCAACTAGTGACACCCGTCGTGTTAATCTAGTTTATGTCACCCCCAAAAATGTTATATGTTCTGAACCAAAATACACCATACATGGAGGCGAAATAAGAAACAACAAGCTTAAGGGCAAATTTGATGGTTTAATTTTTTTGTTCAATGTAATATATTTGTCAATATACTATAATTATTTGACCCGCTTGCTTACAAAGAGCAAATAGTGTAAATACAAACGTAAAGTATAATATATATGTAACGTAAACCGTCCTTAAGTCGTCAGGGGTATGCATTTTTCAATACGCTGTAATAATCTGACGACTTTAGGACGTAATGAATTGGCTTTGTTGGTAAGAAAAAGTACTCAGAAAGATGATTTACTTGCTCAGGTCGTCAAACAATCGTAAATAGGGTAGATGTTGCCTTAATGAGACCAAGGGCTGGTCAGACGACTTAAGGACAGCACTGTCTCTAAGTCGTCACACCCCCTGTCTTTTGGTCGTCAAGCAATTTTTACCCGTGCTAAAGTCGTCATTTATTGTATTATTTAGCAAAGAATCAAAATAACAAATTACATTTTTGAAAATTTCCTTAAAATGTGAAATACAAACTCAAATCACCAACACTTTTCAATTTAATAACTGTGGCATGCAATAACAGCTGCATTTTCTCGCCTTAAATTTCCTGCTTTCCTAGAACCATCGTAGTTGCAACTGCCTTCCATATTTACATTTGTATTTAATGGTTTTTGCTCCAAATGGTAAACAGCACCAACTGTTAAGAGCTTGCGGTGGTGTGCCAACGGATTTGCTCTATCTTTTACGGATATTGCATTAAATAATAAGTTACATATCAATTTTAGTACCTCCCCAAATAGAGTCATAAGTCTAATGATTTTAAGTCGTCATATACTGTCTTAGAGTCGTCACTCAAGTTTACACACACAATATGACCACATGCGACAGGTCTGCAATTATAAAAATCCGTCTTTTGAAAGAAAAACTATTTTTTGTTTGTCTTTGCCTCTCAGATTGACGTCACTTTCCTAAATGGCACTGTACGTATCAATCACTCTAAGAAGGATAAAATTCGGGGAACCATCGCCCGCTATGTCATGTGTACCATTTCTACAGAGAGGTCCTTAACACCTGTCTTCAGGGTTGCTACTTATCAAAATCTAGTATAAAGACATGATCATGTAAGATTAGATACTTACTTCTTCGAAATAAACAGCGTGTCCACTTTTTGCAGCGTAAACGGAAGCGAAAATAATGCGAGGTTTGAGGATGACGACTTTAGGTCGGTGACGACTTTGGGACGGTCTACGTTTTTATTTACATATTATATTATTATATATATATGATAGACTCAGATCGACGTCCGGACTCAAATCGACGTCCACTCCTCAAATCGGCGTCCACTGACGTCATTATCTCAAATCACGGTCCAATTTTAGGATATTCTCAAATCGGCGTCCTTTCCAAACTCGCATATCTATAGGCCCGTTTACACTATCAAAGTTTGCCATAAAAAATAATTGTAATGACAGTTTTGCTTTGCGTGTTTTTGTTGTTGTTTTTTCTTATCTGTCTCTTAAAGTTGTTGTTTTTTTGTTTTGTGTGCTTTTAAAGCATTTCCCCATTCTTATTATTTAAGGGTTCGTTAGGGTTAGGGTTAGGTTTAGGGTTAGGGCTAAGGTTAGAGTTATGGTTAAGTTAGATTCCGCTCAAATAGAATGTACAATGTACTCTGAATCTGGTCTTGTCCCTTTTCCATCATTGTTTCAAAACCATGTCCAAACGGGTGTGACGTCATTTGAAGTATACGTCAGTGACGTAATTGGACGTCGATTTGAGAAAGTGAAAAAGGCCATATATTTGAGAATTGGACACCGATTTGAGGATTGGACGTCGATTAGAGGCTGGACGTCGATCTGAGTCTTACATATATAGTCACAATTGCATTACGATTGTCAAAGTGTGATAAAAATAAATCTGATTCAACCCACCATTTCTTTGGAAATGCCTGTACCAAGTCAGGGTCATTACGGTTTTCCAAGTTTTCCGGTTGTTGACTGATTTTGTCGGTTTATATACTTATGAGTTTTGACTTTCCTTATTGAATATTGTTCGGAATTCGGTAATTTTGTTATTACCCTTATTGTTTACCAGATATGCTTGCTCTAATACCATCACCCACTTCAGAGCATTGAAGCATGGAAAAAGTATACTAAGATTGATATAAAGTCAGCTCCTAAATTTAACGTATTAGTAAGGCTAAGTCTGTAACAATCATAATGGATGAAGACTAAGCAGCAATGCAATACAAACTGGTTAAAACACTAAGCAATATGTCATATATAAATATATAAGAGGAACGATAAGATGATCGTCCTGCAAGTTTATCAACTTTTGCGATAACATACACGTATCCCATGTTTGACCACAGCTTGGGGCATGAAATGGTATGTATTAGATAAATGTTAGAGAATACCGAAGGGGCAATACAAAATAGGAATAATACATAATGCCAAATGCAATTACCAAAAGAAAAAGACAAAAGGACAGACAATGCTCTATAAAGCACTCCACAGAAAACACGAACCTTACTCAAAACTTTGCGATTTTAAACATGGTAAGAATCGACCTAATTTTCTTCCAAATGCATGATATATAGCCGTTTCTTAAATATTCGTATTTCTAGCTGTACTAAATACACCATGTTAGAGGATACTCAAACCGGAAATATTCGATTCGATTTAAAGCATTAGAAAAAAATTAAAAACAAAAAATACCACACTGTCGGAACAGTTTCAAAATACAAACAAAATCTCTATTGACGACACAACTTCCTGACAAATTATCAAATATTATTCCACAATAAGTTTTCTGTTCATGTTTTACATCTAATGGAACTTTTCGGCTAACCGAACATTCATGGTGCCTCTCTGCTTCGGAGGAACAAAAAAAAAATATGAGGATGGTTTACATTTTACTTCTGTAAGTTTACATGAAAAAGACACGAATTCTCAGACAAAAAACAACAACATTATATTCATGTTGAATATCGTAGCAACATTTAAAGAAATATCATTACTATAACAATCCAAACTTAATATGATAGTGTGATAAATGAAAATATTATCATTTTATTCATCTATTTATCATAGCTTATTATCACAGGAGTGGCCATTTTGGAAATAGGGACAAGCAGTTCTAACTATTACAAAAGTAGCTTTTTTTAAAGACATAAGCATATGGCGTTCTTTATAATTTAAAGAAAACAATCTTAATGTAACTTGGAGACAATTTGTCATCCAATTGGGAACTAATCAGATTGAAAGATGGATCTGATACTATACCAACACCCTGAATGTATTATATATTCTTATAATTTATACAGAGCAAAATAGTCCCCATATTGCTCTAAAGGGCGTCGATCGGTAATTGTTGTCGATTTAATACCACGTTTTAATATTTATTGTAAGAGGTACTGTTTATTAAATATAATGCTGGTTTAAAACAGACACCATTGTTGATTAGATTAATACATTACAGATTCGTTATTTGTTGTCACTAGTTTTTGACTTTTGACTACTTTTTATTACATTGGTATTTCAATAATAACAATACTAATTCTACATTTTCGGTTTTGTACAACGTATTTACATTATAATATATAATGGAATTCGTTACCAATGTTATTACATATTATATATTATTAATTCTAACTATACAAGTCCAGCTATCCTGTCCAGCAGGAGGCTTATGATATTGTGGTACTCTATCTAAACAGATCGACAATAAATGCGTTCTATGTATTACATTGTCGTTCTTTGGTTTGATATAACCGGGGGCCTGTTTAACGAAACTATCCTAAGATATAAGACATGTCTTAAGACAAAGACATGTCTTAGGACCATAACTAGGACCATCTTATGACCATCTTAGGACATGTTTGAGACAGCACAACGAAGCTGTTTTAAGACCATCCTAGAAAAGATGGTCTTAAGACCATCCTAAGATATTCATTTAGTAAAATATCCAAAATGGAGTGCAGATAATTAGCCCAATAAATAAAAAGATAATTGTATATTAATTATGAGCTTTCAATAAATTTAAAATCAGAAAGAAATTTATATTAAAAGACGATTTGGAGTTAATCACAAGTTTTAGAGTTAAAATGTCTCTTCTGTACAATATGCATATAGAAATGGTCAGTCTATATTGACATTATTAAGCTGTCAAACGAGTTATTTACGGATAGTACACCCTATACAGATGAAAACAGTGAGTAAAGTCGTGCAAATCGTGTTCTTTTGTATGATAGACTTTCACCTTATATAAATAGAGTCGTAGTTTGAATGCTACGCATACATCCAAAATGAGCCGAAAACGTAGCCCGCACTTATCGATGGTGTTTTTTTATTATGTGAATTAATAATTATTTATTTTACTGTGTGTATTTAATTATTATTATCTTTTTTTATATTTATTTAAATGTAGTTGTTACCTTAAGATGGTCCTAATTCATTGTCCTAAAGTTAGGATAAAATTTAGGAAATATCTTAGCTTAAGAAGCGGTCGATAAACAGACTTAAGACAAAGATATGTCCTAAGACCATCCTAAGATATGTCTTAGTCCTAAGGCATCTTCGTTAAACAGGCCCCGGGATAACAGCTGGTGTTTTTCAAAATTATAGATTGCAATTTATCTGATCTTAATGCATCCGTATTATGTATCCAATCTTACTAATAAGTCATAAATTAAACTTATACACACAAATCGTGTCATATTTCTTTGGAATTTCGTCAGGGGAAAAGATGAATACAAGATATATACAAAAATCCTAATACTCAAGTATCAAGTTTGTGCGTACTATGGGTTCTGTAATAAGTTCATCTATCCTATCCAGCAGAAGGTTTATGATATTGTGGTACTCTATCTACACAGATCAACAGTAAATGTGCTCTAAGTATTACACAATCGTTCTTTGATTTTATATAACCGGAATTATCCGTATTATGTATCCTCTTTTACTAATAAGGAATACATTAAACTATTCAAGCAAATCTTGTCATATTTCTTTGGAATTTTGTCAGGGAAAAAGATGAATACAAGATATATACAAAAAAATCATAATACTCACCGTTGTTGACGAACTGCATCAACATCCAAACAACAACTGGTAGGCACAGACCACTTAATACTAATACTATCGCAAATCCCACACCAATCACCAGTTTTTCTGTAAATACAATAAGTGGATATATATATATACACATAATAAATAATGAGTACATTGCAAAGGATATAATTACGCTTTAGAAATAATAATATATTTTGTGCTTTCTACAGAAAAATATAGTATAGAAAATAGGAGAAAGAACATTAAGAACCCAATGTGTTGCCTCACCTTTAAGACATACAATGCTGTTGCATACGCATATCAATATATTATAAGCAACTGTACAACCATATCAAGTGTCTACTTATATACTGTTAATGAAGTTAATAAAATATCACTTGACGTTTTGTGGTTCACATTAAATTGTTAGCAAAATATCTCCACCAATCTGCAATTAATTAAACCAAGTCCCTTTTTATTTTAAAAGAATATATGTTATTTCTTAGATAGTTACATATACTGAAGTGATATTATGTTCCCAACTGGCCTAAAACTGGGTGATGTGTACAATTTTGCATTTGTAAAAAAAATCAAATCTTTTCTGATACCAGGTTTGTGCGGACGACGGGCTTATGTAATAATCTTCATGGAATAACCTTCACTAGGTACACTTAAAGTCAAAATATTTGAAAGCCAAATAATTTAAAGGTCTTTGGGAGGAAGTAAACCAAAGGGCCTAAACATGATAGCCAAAATCGGCTAAGGTCACCTATGCCTGAGAGATGAGATCCTTAATTTTAATAATAATTACATTATTAAGGAACTGTAAATCTCGATATCAATATACATAATAAACCATGTCAGTGCCAAAACATTGACTACTGGTGGATAATATCATAGTTCACCAAGTATTAACCCAGTGATAGATTCAAATATTACAAAATATACCTTGACATTTGGAGTATCCATAGTATACTGCAAGCAATACAATCACCTCCACAATAACACCATAAAATACTAAATACGTAAACCCAAGTAATGAGTCTGAAAAAATAACTCAATAATAATAACTAATATGAAAATGTGTTCTTTGTCTCCATTGGTGACTGAAACAATGTAGTGTAAACAATTTTATTAAGTAATTCAATAATACAATACAAGCATGAATATGTACAAACTATTCAGATGAATCATTAATAGGATTCGGAAGCAAGTTACAAAATTTATATTAATCCGTTTCCTGAAGAAATTAAATTCACAATGCAGAATATATGCTCAAATGGTAGAAATTATAATGAATTAATATAATAATTAAGACAAATTAAACTTGATATAATAATATGCAGTTATATGTGAAATTAAATAATGAAAAGAAATATGATATAAAGAAAAAATAAAGTGAGCACATGCACTGTTTGTGTCATATGTCAAAAGACAAGTAGTGGGTTCAATTGACAACTCTAATTTCTGTTAAATCGTTTCGAGTTGATAAAGGATTGCACTGCCAAGAAAATTTCAATGTTTTGTTCGTAACTGAACTCGGGCGATCCAAAAAGATAGTGGTAATATGAAATCAGAAGATCGTCAAAAAAGGGTTCAATAAAAAGCTGTCTGTATACGTTGTAGAGAGGGCAATATAACAAATAATGTTATGTTGTTTCAATAGCACCACATTGACAAAGAGGGGAGTCAACAATATTTTTTTGAGTAAAGATGCTGGTTTAAAGAGCTGCAATGCATGCGAAGTCTAGAGTGTAGAATTTGACCAAGTCGTTTTCCAATATAATAATAGGGCGGTTTTTGTGGATGATTGGGTTTCAGATTAGATTTGAAAGAATTGACCGAAGTACTAGACTTGATGCGTTCTGGTAAAAGATTCCAGGAGCGTACGATAGCCGGTAAGAAATAATTCGCGTATAGACTAGTTCGTGTCCTTATATGGGGAATAATAGAAGAATGTCTTGTGTTATGACTATGTATACTATTAAGATAATCTGGAACTAAGTCTGATAAGTACTGTGGCGAAATGTTGTTCTTTATTTTGTAAAAATAAACCAGTCTATGCATTTCTCGACGGTTCTTTAGTTTATCCCACCCTGTTTCTAGGTATAGATTATTTAATGAGACTAACCGAGTGCCCCCAGTTACGATGCTAGCAGCCTCTTTTTGTACTTTCTCGATCTTATCAACTAGGTAAATTATATTATTGAAACAATTATCACCGAGTGATTTTTTGACTTATTCTATTTTGGACATTTATCTAAAAAGTGTATTTATTATTTTTTTATTCTGAATATTTTATCTTAATTATTACTATTTTGGAATCATTGTTTAAAAAATTCATAGAATGACATGTTGAAGCAAATATTTAATATTTTGAAACTTTATTTGTTGACACTTCGTTGTGATATAAATGACATGAATATTGTAACCATAAATAAATAGAATAGATTGTGTGAAAAATAATATAATGAAGAAATATTAATTTAATAAGAGAAATAGTAAAAAATATATCTATTGTATTAATTAGAGTGAATATTGTAACTCAATGTCGATGTCACAACATGTTTGTTAATTGTAGTATTTCTAAATTCTTAAGGGTATAGATATTTGTGCAAAATTTGATGTTCATTAACAACTTAAGAACAACTTAGTGACTTACTTAATCGACAACTAGTAAGAATTACTATTGTGGATTCAGATTGTTATACTGATATTGTCCATTGTAATTGTTGAATATTTGGATTAAGTGAATAGATTATATATCGTAACTGGGAGTTTGTGATCACTAAAGTAAAGAAACACCACCACCAATATAGAGAGAAAGAACCACCCCGGTTACACAATGTAGCACACACATTTTTGAAAAAAATGCTCCATTTGATATCTAGTTAAGAGAAGCATGCCATGATAAAATAAAAAAGCTGTATAACATATTAAAAATAAAACAAAAAACAAAGCAAAGAATGAACCGAAACTAAAAATAGCAAAGCATTGTAAATATACAGGTTATAAATAAATAAAACATAATAAGGAATCTAACTTGGGATCGTTGCCGTAGCCACGTCCATTGGATTTATCTCTGTCTATGCAGTCTTTGCTTATATGTATCACAAATGAATGCAGTAAGGTGTAACATTGTAAAGCTTGTCAGAATCCTGTCCCTTGGTATTCTTATAAATCTACTAAATCTGATAGCTGGGATATGACTCGAATATTGTTAAAAGTTGTATTCAATACCAATAAACCTATATACATATACAAGCTCATTAAATTAGACAATTACTATTACATGACAACGCCTACAACTAATTCGAAATTGCAAAAAGTAATGAACAAAGGATATTTGTTAATACTGAACACTCACTAAGCGTCAAGACTTTGTCTTTGAAAAAACCAGGATCATCTTCACCTACAATAGATAACAAAAAATTAGAATAGCACTATAGAGTTTCGGTGGGAACCCTTTAGTAATCATTATGTCCGTTCGTTGGATTACACTTCATAGGCCGTACGATAAAATAAATATCTTTGGAGCGAATTACTTGAAATATTCAGACGTAAAATGGATGGATGTGTAGAGAGTTTCTTCAGATTTTGACGATTTTCATGTGTTTTTTTTTCTATCTATAGTCATGTGAAAGCCTTTACACATATGTTGACTTGCTCATATATTTAGAGCGTGTTGCTATTTACTTTCCCCTAATCAATACATTTACATCCATTTAAAAAAATATTACAGAATGTGCCGAAGATACAGGCAATTCAAATGGCTTCAAACTACATGCAATATATTATCACATGCTACCATTATTTTCTTACCAGGAAGGTCTACAACCTAATACTTGCCACCTTTGTTTGTGCATACGACTAATGGAACATACCTCTGGTAATTTGTGATACAGGTTTCGTAGCGGGCAACATAGCGATAGGCGGAAAGGGTGCATATAACCAAATTCTGACCATTGAAATCAGAAGGAGGTAAAACAGCAATAAGATCGGACTGCATGAATCAACATAAAGGAAATCCGAAAATTAAATAGATACTTCTCTTGCTTAATGTACGCAACCAGTGGAGTTTTTATCTGAAAATTCGGTATGTGGTACGAATCAGATAAAAGAAGAAAATATTCTTATAATTATTCAGGCAAGCAGTTCTCAATATCCTTTGATAGATAAATGACGTGTGCTACATGTGGAACAGGAAATGTCTGTCCTTCATTAATTGATGGCTTATGATTGCCCTTTGTTGTCTTCAAACTTTTCTTAAAAGTTATAGTTATCATTCTATTCGTACTTTATAGTTAATTTCCTTTTCAGAAAGAGATAGTGATAGGAACAAGCCTGGGCTTAGCATATTATCTGGACGTGTCGACCCTCGTGAGTGTGACAGACTGATCTTACTATTTGAAATAGGACAACGACAATGGAAACAGTCGATTCACCACCTCTATTGCAAAACTACAACAGTGCATTCTTGTTGGATTCAAGACATAATCGTAAATAGTACCCTTTGGTATGCGTTACATCTTTAATCAGCAACCCTGCAATGCATTTCAACTAACCGAGAAATCGAATTGTAGTTATCATCAAATATTATAATATATTTATATTTAAACTTACTTTCTAGGCTACTTTTGCTTCCACGACAGTCAAAGAATTTTGTTTTAGCTGTAAAACAAAGAAGACAGTTAACGAAATAATTGGTGAAAGACTTTCATTAGAAGAATAACATATAGGAAAATAAGTATATCATCCACTATCCCCCAAATGTTCCAATTCATCAAAGTCATGTTCACACAAACACATGTACGAAAACAAACAGTAAGGTTTGCTAACAACAAACTGATTGGAACCGATTCCATTTATTAGTCATAAACAAACATATTGTGCTGTAAAATTATTATCCTTACGTTTTGCTGATTGTATGATAAGAGTATCTCGACTGTTGTTTATTCAAAATTATGGTTAAAAATTATACAAAGAAATGGAAGTAAATGTTCACACTATCAGAAATACTTTTGTGAGATGCATTAATATAATCCATGTTAATTTACTGACTTTCTAATTGCTTTAAAGATAAAAGAATGTTTAATCAGTCAAAACAGCAACAATGGCCACAGAAAGAAGGACGATCAGCAAATAATACTTGCTGAACTGACAAAATGTGAAAAAACAGTTCACACCTGTAAAAATAATAATAACTTTTACCAACAATTATTATACAATATTATGTCATAACACGATATCCGTTTCTTATGTAAATCAAAGCATAGAAATGTGGAATGAAAGACGTATATTTAACATACTTCAAAATAAATCAAATAAAAACAAGACAAAGCCATTACAATACATGTGTTAATTAAAGTGGACTATTGTTTCAATACACGATCGGTATTCCAATTGGTCCTAATTGAGCTCCACAACTCGCTAATTTATATTTGCATAGGCTTCTAAAGAATAAATATAGAAAATTTTATGAAACCTTTAATCCCAGCTTTCGTTCTATTGATGATGCTCTGTCCATTCTGTGATTATCTAATCTACATCTCATCTAGCCAAATATGGGCTTAAAGTATACTACTGACATTTCAAAGTCTGCTTCTTATCTTCACATTCACCTTGGAATCGAAACATGAA
>MJUT01008853.1:44813-65341 GCA_002080005.1 Gigantidas platifrons | reverse complement strand
AGACACTGTAAGAGATAGGTCAAATCTTTTTGAAAAATACAGACAGGAAATTCCATAAGAAATCATAAGAAAAACACACATCAAAATTGAACGTAAGATAATAATACAAAATCTTGGGTGTCTGTCTCATTTTGGGACCCTATATCTTGGTATTGGTAAGAGCCATACAAAATATGTTACATAAGACATAACAATAACTTTATAGGAAAACCAAAGGAAAAAATCACCAAGAAAATAAGTTGCTGAAAAAAGTTCCTCATAAAAAACAAAGGACCCTTTTGTTACACCTATTGGCGTCTTATTCCTTTTGTGGATCGAAAAATTAAAACATAATATCTTAGATGACTATCCAACGATCATTCCAGCAAATATTAGTTCCAATTGAACCAGTAGTTTCGGAGAAAAAGAATAACATGTGAAAAGAATACAAATGACAGACGACGAACACAGACGCAAAGTGATGACTATTGTTCACATGACCCTTTAATTTGGACATTACTCCATAAACCGTCAATACATACTTTTATAAATTAATGAAAATTCAATTAGTTCATGATATAAGACAAACCTCCAAGAAGTTCGACCAGCTTTTTGTGTGACTTACTCTTTCTAAACAGTCTATAAGTATATCAACTTTCTGAATAATCTTATGCATGTATCTACATGTAGTAAATTTAAACAATTCTGAAATATCGAACAAATATTGCCTCTTCCCTGTCATATATAATGGATTCACTAAATGACTAAATCCGAAAATCTACCAGTAATATAGATATAAGAACTTCACCATTTGGTGTTTTTGCTTTGATCTTTGACTTCATTCAAGGTTAACTGTCAAGTTCGTTAGTGGTTTTACTTTCTTGCTACTGCTTCAAATCCGCAATCACTATTTGCATACTTTTATTTTTGTTCGGTTATCGATGAACAATTTGGAAATAATGTCATATATACTTAACACTAAAATCCATAATCTAAAAAAAACCTACAAGTAATAGAGACAAGGGGTATTCATCGTTAAAGGTCGAGGTCATGAATGGTTTTAATTGTGTTTGCTATTTTATGGACAGCAAAATCACTCTTTGAATATCGTTGAACAATTTTGAAAATAACGAATGCCTCTTTTCGTACAATTTACTGTCAAGAAGCATTAAATAACTAAATCTCTATTACTACAAGTGATAGAAACAGGAAATCTTCACCATTGGTGCTTTGATCAAATGACGATATCATGAGTAGTTTCTGATAGTTTTTGCTATTCTCTATATCCCAAAAACTATTAAATACTTCATGCTGTATCGTTAAATAATCTTGAAATTAACAAGCACATGTGTGCGCACTAAATTTGATATATGTGGTTATCTTACTATCACTAGGTCGATACCTCAGTTGGTAGAATATTAGTCTCCGTGGAGATCATCTGCCTAGTAGTCAGTGTTTCAGCACTGACATGGTCCATTAGATATATTTATTACTGAGATTTACAGTTCCTACATAATGTAATTATTTATTAAACTAAGGTCCCCACTCAGACATAAGGGGTCCTTAGCCGATTTTGGTTATCCTGTTTGTTTAGGTCCTTTGGTTTTATTTGCTCCGAAAATTTAAATTATTTGGTATTCCAATCTTTTGATCTTTAGTGTATCTGATGTAGGTTATTATAAAAACGCATCGTACCCACTAAATTGTATATCTACTATTATGATACCCACCATAATCATATATATCGCAGCAAATAAATGAATGAATCTTAAAACTTATCAAGTTTAAATGAATAAGTGGCAAAAACCCCAAATTATATGACTGTTTGATAAATTCCCATATTTATTTCAAATAGTGAAATGAAAAATCTTCCACGACTCCGGTCGAAAAGACTTTCTTGTATCTTTTAAAGATTTTTATTATTCTTAATTAATTTCTTTCTCAAATTAAAGGGAAATACATAGTTGTACATTTTAGCATTTCCTAAAATTCCTTTCTCTAAAATTTTGTCCAGTTCATTTTTCGATATATCGCAATGAGGTTGGCTCCCAAGATTTATTTTGATTATTTTGTTTAAAATATTTTGGTTTTGAGTGTATCTGTTGAAGGGTATTATAGAAACGCGTCGTACAAACTCCATTTGATATCTAGGTTTTTATTAATAGCATGTATCTACCAGATATCTGCCTTCCGGAGTCTTCCGTTGAGGCTCGGAAGTTTATCTCCACAAACACCGAACATCTTGCTATAGTCTCAATTATGGAACTGTTATAAATAGAAGAAAACCTCAGATTTGTTGCAATTGTCACAACATCAGAATCCTGAAAAACCTCTCAGAAGTGAAAAAAAGTTTGAATATACCAATTAGAAGCAGTAAATCAACAAGCAAGACTATTAAAAAACGAAAAAGGATAAAAAGACAAACTGTAGTCGACAAAATACTGTATTAAGCAATATGAACCCAACTAAAAACTGGGGATGAACTCACATAATCGGGAAGTCATTTAAAGTGAAGTTGTCCGATAGAATCACGATATCCAAAATGAAGTCAGGAGAGGTGACGTTGACGATGAACATGAAAGAAGATCATTATAGATATTATAAGAAGAGATTAGGGTATACTACAATCAAATAAAGCTAGTGGATGTGCTGTTGAAGTCATACTTGACACAGAAAATGATGTAACAGTGCTTTCAATATCATTTGCTAGAAACATTGGTATAAACAGTGATACTGGTACAACACCATGTTCAACGACAGGAAAATGTGAGAAAACAGAGGCTGATATTGGTATTGAGCTAACGTTTAAACAGTGAAACATAATTGATTATGGCCGTCTGCATTGCCCGGATGTGAGGCAATGACTCAGACAAATGTCAACAATGCCAAAAAAATAACATAGTCGCGAATGAATTGATGTTACCGTATCAATTTACCAGAAACAGGCAAAATGTGAGCTTGTGATATATGTTTGTAAGAACCCAGCTGTTTTTCGGCTATTCAGCACCACATTGGTGACGCACATCCTACACTCCAGCCACTATAACGAACACTATTGGGAGTTCAAAGAATGTCTTGAGAAATGGATGTGCAGCTCTAGTAATCCTAATAAGGAAAAATGATGGAGATAGTCGATGGTCTTGTTTCCATTAGAGGAAAATAAGAACAGTTTGAAGATACCAAAGTGCTAATCAGAAGCCGTAAATCGATAGACAGACAACAGAAAAAAGGACAAAAAGACAAACAATGATCTAGAAAACACTACACAGAAAACGAATACGATCAATACGAATCTCATAAAAAAAGGGGTGAATTTCAAAACTCACATATAGTGGTACCAAGACCATCAGGATCCGACTTCAGAAATTAAAATACAATGTAATACATTCCATCTACCGTTTCCAAGAACAAATTCCTTTTATGATAGTTTTATCCCTTTCGCCATTAGACTATGGAATACTTTGCTCCTTACTATTACTGAATATCCAAGTTTAAATATCTTTAAAAATAGATTGACACACTTCAATAAGACGGGGGACACCAAAGCATTTTATTATTTTGGAATACGGAAGTATAAGATAAATTGTCAATTAAACAATGAGGCCAGTAACCTGAAGGCACATTTATTTAATTATTCTTTATCTGACAATACTGATAACAACCATTTTTGGTTATCTGTCCTAAATTCAATAACTTATATATTACATAAATACATTGATACAAAAAAATAATTATGTTGACATTAATATAGATTTATTATTACATGGAAATAGATCATTTTCATATGATTTAAATACAGAAATATTTCAAGCTGAACACAAGTTCATAAGTGACACTCATCGTTTCATTTAAAATGCTTATTTTTTCAATTCCGCTCCTCCCATTATACAGTTATTTTGCTTTCCTTTATTTGCGATAACTCCTTGTATGTTTAACTATTTAAAATGTTTAGAAAGTCTACAAATTTCACTTCATTGAATGTATGCCTTGTACATGTAAAAAGGAGAGAGCTTGTATAGGCATAACCTTTTGCGCCATTCCATTCATATACAGCTGTGAATAAAATATGTTTAAAACTCATCCATTGCTAAATAATGAATAATGCTTTGAGATATTACCCGGATTCTGCATATGTTTACCTCGTACCTCCGAAGTAAGTATCACAATATTGTGGTTGCAATGGTTTCGGTCCAATTAATAATACGATGATGCCGTTTGTTCTTTGTTCGTACACTAGTTATATACCTGGGATATATGGAGTTAGTATTAAGAGTTTTTCAATGGTAAATCCTTACATATCTTGTCGATGTGATCATTGATAGTCCAGATTTTGAATCTCATATCGACCATCTAACTCGAACATTTTCCATGGTCTAAAGTTTAAACCACAAAAGAGCTGATTTTATTTATAGGGAATTATGTCAGTGGCAAAGGTATCGAGACAAATACTAAACAAACTGACTGACCGTTTTAAAGATTTGCCAGTACCATACAATGCGAAAAGAAGAAACCAATTTGTAAAATTTGTTCACGTCATGGAACACCTAAAATACTGCTAAATTGGCCTTAAACACCAATTAATGCAACCATCCAATGCGAAAAAGCTACCACTTATTATCGGCGATTATTCCGGGTTATGACTAAATTGGAGAGCATTTGTACGGCATATTATTGACAGAAAAAGTTCCAATGGACATGAACATGACATTTGAATAAACTTTTTATTTAAAAAATGCTTTGTGACATAACATTAACTAGGAATGGTCATTGTGTTTTCATCTGTTTTACAATGTTAGGTATTTAAGGAAACGTTAGAAGATACCAAAGGGGTAACAAGGAGTCGTTAAAGTTGCCTTTCCATGTGTCTGGGAGTATTTTTGACGATATTAGAAGCACGGAGAATTGAAATGGCATACCGTCTTAGTCTTCCTTTTAAATTAGATGCTACTGGAAAATTGCCTTGGGTCATTAACATGAAAATAATAATCGACAACTACCTCTCCAGATGTATCAATATACATCAACAACGAATGGTGGATTTTACCTGAGGGATAAACTAAATTCTAACAGTAAATAATGCAGGAGAGGTGATATGTATATCGCATTTTTTTTTAACAATATTTCAATTATATACCGGGTAGGTTTTGCAGTGTTACTCACAAACATCCGTGGTGATTGCAAAGGTAGATGTTAATCAACTCTACCGTTGATTATGGAGGAAAATACCGAAACATCTATTTTACTAATAAAATATTAACAATTTTTTTTAGAATATAATTTCAACCAATTTGAGAGGAAGTAATCGAACACTATATTATTTATTCCGATATTCTGTACTTTTAACATAGTTATTTCCCATTCCGAACATGATTTTAACCTATAATTTCGATTATCAATTTAATATTAAGTCTTTTATTACACAAGAATCTAGTTAATTACTTACTTTGAGTTTCATTTATTGCCATCACAGTAAAAGTAGCAGTCCCAAGCGTTTTATGTGTACATTTCCACTCGCCGTCGATAGAGGAATCGACAGGATCAAATGTGACATACATACTACTGCTGGAATACGAGAAAGTAGTGTAGTTTTCATATTTGGTATCAGTACAGAACAATTTGGTACATGTTGAACGAAAATTCCCATCTTGATACCATGACGCACTCTCAGTAAATGGAGATATAATACAGGTCAAAACTAATTTATCGCCAATAATTTGGGTTCCTGTGCTTTTTATTGTTACTGTTCCTAAAAAAAAACACAAAAAAACAGAGTAGCAACAATTCAAGTTGTAAATGATTATTCAGAAGAACCAATATTGATGGGAAAAAATATGACACAAATTAATTTAACCGTTACCCATTTTAAGCCTGTGTTCATCTATATTGTATCACTATGTCGCAGACCCAATGTAAAAGTTTGAATATACGCTATGCACATATCACATTGCTAATACATTCCAAATATAGAACCATTTCTGAGTTGCCTCAATGCAGATATGTTAAACTTTGAACACCCATTGGTCGTATGTCATAGGACGTTTATTTGTATTGCCTTGAATCTTCATAGTACATTGGTATTTTATGCCATATACAATTCCATTTTCAGTGCTGGTTCTACGGACGATTTTTTTTAAATGACGCCCATTGCAGTTCCTTAAACATTTGATTAGCATAGCCAGGACACCACATACCATAGAACATTTAATTATACAAACTTTCATCTCAATATCAGAACCCTTTTTATTTAAAAAATCCCAGCTAAAATGATGTTTTTGTTTGCATTGTAGCCCATTTTAAACATTTGACTACAAAGACTATAACCTCATATAACACAAGCTTCTTATTTCTATATGCATTTCAAAAATAGAAAAGATTTAAAGTTGTACAATTTCGAATTATGGAATATTTATCATGTATTTAAAACATATATTATCAGCAATCTGTCAGCTATATCAATGTCGTAGACTTTGGTATGCCCCACCCGGTGTTCGAACCCAGATGTACCTCACTCGAAGAGAGCACGCTAATCATTTCACCACCAATACAGTTGACGACAAAGATGTAAAGAAGTTATTCCAAAAGCATGAAAGGAGCATGAACATATCGTTGCATGTGACATATCAACGAGGATGGACCCGTCTTGAACATATTGTTTCATGCAGGATATCAATAAACAAAACAGTGTTATGTATATGGATGATATTTGATGTATTATGTTGTGTAATCACCGGGTTTGTACCTTATTAAGACGACGGGTGCCACTAGAAACCGCTTACCCTCCTGGAGCACCTGAGTTCACCCCCGGGTTTTAGTTGGGTTCGTCTTACTCGATCTTTAGTTTTATGTGTATGTTTTGTACATCGTTGTTTGTCTTTTTGTACTTTTTGGCCAGTGTGTTTTCTGTTCTTCTTCGATATATAGATTTTAATTGTCCGTTTGGTATCTTTAAACTCTTCCCTATGGATAATATGTTTGGTTGATATAGCAAGATATAATATTGCATCATCAGCGCAAATAACTAAGTTACCAAAAATAGAAAAAGTTTTATTGGACAATTAGAGACAGAGTATCCCTAAATATTTTATATGTCTACATACCTATATAAGGGTTAGCAAAGAGAGATTTATAAAGCAGCTGGAATTTATAGCATTGAATTTGGATATATTTACCTCAGTGAAGTTATGTGACTTGAACTATAAACTATTCCAACATTCAATAAGAAAATGTTGTTGATGGAACCAAAGAATGTAACATTTCAATAGGAATTCAATTTCACAAGAAAGGAATCGAACTACTTCTGGAAAAGAGAAGGATATCTATTCTAAGGAAATTAACAGTGAACATTCAGGACTTTATTAAATTGAGTTTTGTAATTGTATATTATAATTAAGTATTTTTTGGGGGTTATTTTATGAAAGTATAGAAACCTTTTTGAGTGTTGGTTGTTTCTTTCAGTTATTAGAATATTCTAGAAAAACTTTACGTAACAACAGACACACTATTAACATTTGTATGACAGATACAACAAACCAGAGGCTCTCAAGAGCCTGTATCGTTTACCTGGTTATAAAAAGAACCAATTAGTCCTATGCAAAAACTATGTCCTGCAGTGGTAGTCATCTTGGAATTTCGATCAACATAAAAAACACAAAGTTTGTAAAGAACCTTCCAATGATTGATGCACAGTTTAGGTACCGGTTCAATCAGTACAATAGCTTCAGAGATGAACATATTTCTGTATTTTCCCCATATGGTTCTGTGTTAATACTATGACCTGTGGTAGCAGCCATCTTGAATTTCGGATCGGCATAAAAAACAGAAACTTTTTAGAGAACCTTCAAATGATCCTTCCTGGGCAGTTTGGTTTCAATTGTCCTTGTGGTTTAAGATAAAAAGCGTTTTGAAAATTTTTCCCATAGGGGCTTTAATCATATCTGTAGTTTCTGAGAAGAAGGCATTTGAACATTTTCCCCATAGGGTCCAATGTTAATCTATGTCCCGCGGTGGCGGCCATCTTTGATTTCCGATCGGCATAAAAAACAGAAATTTGTAGAGGACTTTCCAATGATCATTCCTGTGTAGTTTGGTTTGAATTGTTCAAGTGGTTTCAGAGAAGAATTGTTTTGTAACATTTTTTCCCATGGGGTCCAATGTTAAATTAAGTCCTGCCGTAGCCGCCATTTTGAATTTCATATCGGAACAAAAAACCTTAAGTTTGTAGAGGACCATTCAATGAACATTCATGTACTGTTTTACTTTAATCATATTTGTAGTTTCTGAGAAGGCATTTGAACATTTTCCCATAGGGTGCAATGCTAATATATGTCCTGCGGTGGCGGCCATCTTGGATTTCCGATCGGCATAAAAAACAGAAACTTGGTAAAGGACATTCCAATGATCATTTATTTACAGTTTGGGTTCAAGCAGGTGATTAGTTTCAGAGAAGAAGAGCTTTGAAATTTCAGCCAATCAGAGCATATTATTGGCGCTGGCAGCCATGTTGAATATCCGACTGGAACAAAAAACAGAAACTTTGTAGAGGAACATCCAAGGAACATTCCTGCTAAGTTTGGTTCCAATTGGCACAGTGGTTTCAGAGAAGAATCTTGAAATGTGAAAAGTTTACAGACGACAGACGACGGGTGCCAAGTGATGGCAATAGTTCACATGGGCATTCGGTCCAGGTGATCTAAAAACAAATATTGTTTCATGTAGGATATTAATAAACAAGAACCACGTTGTTTCATGTAAAACATAAATAAACAGGAGAGACAAAGATTCTTTCATGTAGAATATTAATAAACAGGTACGAATACGCAATACAGATATTGTTTCGTACAGGATATCAATAAAATTACTGTTCAATGTCGGATATCACTAATCGGAGAGACACACCATGTGTAACATAAAATAGTGTCCTCCATGAAATAATGTCTTCCAGACAAAATAGCATATGAAATATTGTCCATGGACATTATTTCATAATGAAATAGTGTCCTGGACATTATTGCATTTAATGAAATTGTGTCCTCCATCATGAGATATCGTCCATTCTTACTGGACATTATTTAACTGTGAAATAATGTCCGACACCCACTTGATATATGATATGTTTATGCTTCAAATATTTATACTATACTTTATTTCAAAATATAAGAGATTTCTTTGTCATAGAAATGATATTTATTACACTATATTTGATTCAATTTGAAATATATTAACAACCATTATCAAATTGCTCAACCCAAGACAAATACATATATATTCCAGAAATACATAAATTTATGCAAAAACAAAATTTAATAACAATATTCATATTAACTACTAGATTGGCAAAGTTTTTTTAAAATTTTCTAAGTTATCTATATCTTATGTTTATATTATTATCAATCATAAAAAAACCACTTGAAGACTATTTCATTATTTCCCTTTATTGTGCAAAATTTCAGAACAATCAGTCATGAAATAATGTCCAAGTTTTGAATCAGAATTATCTCCCTTTGTTAGGACACAGCTTCACTATGATATATTGTCCATAACATGACATTATACTGTCCAGATAAAGTACAAAATATCATAGATAAGACAAAATTCCATGACAATACAATCATGAAATATTGTCCTGGCGGACTTAATTTCACAGGACATAATTTTGCTTTACACATGCACATGTTGGTTCCTTTATGATATTTATAACCATGAAAGATACAGCATAAACGTTGTTTTATATATGATATCAATAAACAGGACAGAACCACCATAAACGTAGTATTTCGTGTAGTATGTTAATACACATAACGAACACACAATAAACGTGTTGTTTAATGTCTGATATTAATAAAAAAAAATAAAGATAACCCACAAAGATATTGTTACACGCCATACCAATAAACAGGACAGACACAACATAACATGTTGCATCTGCGAGGTAGAATATCCATAATCCGGACAGATGCATCATAAACATGTTATTTCATATAAAAAGAAAACAAACAACCAATACAATTTCACATTTAAAGGCACAAGACTAGAATTTTAAGAAGAGTTTAAAGATACTAAAGGGATAGCATTAAAACATTTGACTTCTCTATCCTCTATACAGCTATTCCTCACTCTAAGCTTAAGGACATATTAAAAGAGTTGGCCCAACTGTGTTTCATAAAAAAAATGGCCAACATAGATACAAATACCTTGTGCTAGGAAGGGACAGAGCTTATTTTGTAAACAACCTCTTTGATTCTACCAAAAAAGTCTCTGAAACTGATATCATCAACATTCTCGAGTTTTTGATTGACAAAATTTTTGTTATCTTTGGTGGATGGTTTTTTTCAACAGACAGTCGGCATTGCCTATGGGTACAAACTGTGATCTTCTTCTCGTCGACTTGTTCCTTTATTCGTATGAGGAAGACTTCATACAGGGGCTTCTCAAGAAAAACGAAAACAAGCTAGCTCGAACCTTCAATTTCACGTTCCGCTATATAGATGATGTCCTTACACTAAATAATTCTAGGTTTGGTGATTTCGTTGATCGAATCTATCCCATTGAGTTTGAAATAAAGGATAGCACAGATACAGATAGGTCTGCATTATACCTTGACCTACACCTGGAAATTGACAATGAGGGGCGGTTAAGAACGAAACTTTACGACAAAAGAGATGATTGCTATTGCAGGAGGAAATGCAGCTATCGTTAGAGTTCTTCAGAATCCATATCTGATTCACGCCACCCTAGCTAGTAGTACAGTAACTCTGAAGCGCAGTTGTGACCGCTGATAGAATATATGCTAATAAATTGGAAAGACGTTTCGTGGGTATTTGGAAGACGTACCAATATAACGCTGTTGATAAGGACACTTGTGTAATTTAGAAATTCATTAGAGTAACGGTAGTACCAGTTCTTCATCTTTTGTTGCAATTCCAAAGGAACGCAAACCAGACCTTTGATTGTCCAGAATTTCCTCTTTCGTAAGTGTCGTCGGGGTATATGTAGGGTTCCCAAGTGAATTGTCAATACCTAATTCCTTTATCAACTACGTAATGTGATTTACACACAGAAAATATTGTTATGGGATTGTCGGCAGGGACAACACCATATTTGTCATGAAGAAGAGACAGGTGTTTAGCGACATTTAGGTCTTTAAAGATTGATGTAGTGCGTGTGCTCTAATAGACCGATTGAGTTTTTTAAATTATAATTTGAATCAACGACCTCACAAGCTTCACCCATTCGGAAAGAGTATCTAAGTCCTCCTTTTCACTTTTCCCCCATTAAAATTGTCAATATTGAGATCCTGCAACACCTTTCTTAATTTTAAACATTTTGACTGCAATAGGTGTTGTATAGGTATACGAGATCATATGTACGGACAAATCTTTAAAATATAGAGGGATTTTAGATTTGCCTGATTTGTGAAGAATGATATTACCTAAGTTAAAGGTAGCAAGACCAAGAAAGGAACGTTTGTCTATTTCATATTGCCTAATGGCAACAGGGTAGAAACGTCTGTGACCAGCAATATCCAAGAAGATTGTTGTAATCCTTTGAATTCAGATTTGCAATATGATTTTCTAAACATGAGTTGTACAAGGAGCGAATGTGATGCATACCCAACGACTCCTGCATAAATGTTAGAAGGTCATTTAGTGAAACATCATGGAGTATAGGAATGTATAATGACGGTGACCATGGCTTCGATTATGTCGAGTAGCGGGGTTCAAAATATCCATCACATTCACCGATCGACATCAATTTTGTCGTTACAACCATAGGGTGTTGTAGTTCTCATACCCAGTAGTCTTCTCTTTGTCTAGGGAGAAGTATTGCTAGGTTTGGATTGTTAGTTCTAAGGTATATTTTTCGATGATACGAAATTTCATTGAAAGGATCGAATGATCAGATTGATTAAAATGCTGGTTGAAGACAAACGGATTTCAGTTCTCAAATCGATGACCATATATCTGCTTGTGTAGTTTACCTTTCGTTTCACAGACATATACCAACCCGCAAAGGTTACACTTTTAAGCTTCAATCACATTCCCAGGAGTACAAAAAATGAAAAAAAGAAAATACCACACCATCAAAACAGTTCCAAAATCTGAAAGAATAGAGACCCATAACAGAAATATACACGACCACTCGATTTCCTGGCTTGGTACAACCCTCCCATCATGGCACACTGATGCGGTCATGCAAGTATTATCAAATGTTAGTAAACAAGAATACTGTAAATCCATTGAAAAGTTAATCACTAAATATTAACATAAAGTTAAAGAACAAAATAATTTAGAGGTCCTGTGTGATAAACTTCAAACTAGAAATAAGGGATAAAATAGCTCATTATTGCAATAAGAGGCAAAAAAGAAAAACAAATGAAATTTAAAATCTGGAAAATGAACTAAAATAAAACCAAGATCAAAGTAATACCAGTACATACATGTACAAGGAAGATCAAAAAACAAAATCTAGAAATAACAGTTAAAAAAACAGATCTTGGGTTAAATGGATCGAGGAAGCAGAAAAAAAATGGTAGATCTAATGCTGATCAAAATGACTTGTAGTGATTTTGGTTCACACAACAGGCAGACTTGCTTGTAAAACACATAGTTAATATACGTCACCAGTCCTCAAAGATCGGTATGGTACTGTGGGGGACAGTTGAATCTGCTAAACGGTTAGGCGCAAGCCGAATCGTTCAACCGGTCCAAATGTCCTCTAAAGCGCCATATCTGACTTTTCAGAACTGATGACATTTTTATCTGAACGCTCTAATATTAATACATACATCCTAATTAATAGGAAAACAAAAATCTGTACATGGCAAGATCGTGTAAAGGAGATGTTGATTTTCTCCATGACCTAAATACAGAGCACGCTTTCCAGTGTAATTGGCTGCTATATTTAGCTCTTGTAATGGGTGATAAAGGGAACAATCATCTGCTATTTCTATCGAAACTGGCGATCGTTCTGGATTTTACAAACCAATGATCACCTTTGATAATAGCTGTTCAATATTTATGTAAGTGTAAACGCCAGTTTAGGAGAGAATACACCTTTGGACCAGGTCATACATATAGAGGCGAATATGATCTAACAGGGTTTAATAGTAACAATAAAGCAGAGCTCTTACTGCATGCGTAAACATAAAAAGGAAGCTGGCAAACAAAAGCATACAACATAAAATATAGTCTACGATCCCGGATACATGAATACAACTCCTATTATGGCTCAACTTCATTTTCTCGTTTCTTTTGATTAATAGGCCCTACCAAAAAATGTCATTATAAGTGTTTAGCAGAGTCACATGTAATAGCGTGAATGTCTTACTCTATGGTTGTCTAATTATTTACACAATAAGATAAACAAAATGAAAAAGCAAGACATAACAAAACACCATCATTGAGTAGACTGCTCTCTGCTGTGTATGGGGATTATTTTCCCCCTGTTTCGTAAACTTCACATATATGTCACAATATTCACAAAAGCTTCGATAACTGAAGAGAGAAACACCATCATTCGCTAGACTAGCCTCATGTCTTTACGGGGAGTATTCTGCCCCCTTTTCACAAATACTCGCACAATAAATGTCGCAATTATTCCATTAGTAAAGAACGAAGTTCTCAAAATGCTTTGGCAGTCGACGTTCTCGAACTGGTCTTGTAGTAGTTTTGACATTGTTTTGTATGGCATCGACACCACTTATCAGTCTTCCTCCTCCTCCGTATCTTCTTTTTCAACGTCAAATTGAATTACTTCAGACTGCGACGGAACGGAGATAACATCGCGAATATTTGGAGGTAGTGGAGGAGGCAAAGTTTGATTTGGTATGCAATCATCTTCAGAATCCTGATCAATATAAAATTTATTTCGAAGCGAAGTGTTTTCAGATTCGTACGGAACCTTGTAGCAATATGACTGTCTGACACGGTACGAAGTGTTTCTTAGTTGTGAACCGACAAACTTGCGGATTTTGCACCATGAATGCTCTACGGAAACAAGTAAATATCGTTCTCGGGAACTAGATTTTTTTCTGTTAGCGTACAAGTAGATTAAGTCACCAACATTTAGGCTATTTAATGGCGGTTGTCTTCCGGATGGGGTTTTCGATTTTTCACTGTATTTGTGATTTGTATTTCTTAACGCATGTTGCTTTGTAATAAGATCAAGATCCGCTAACGGAATCTGACTATTTGAAAATTGATCTCTTTGAGTCCACATTTTACGAGCTGATAACCCACGAGATTTCAATCTAGATGTAGCTAATGTAATAGATAAAGCGGAAACAGTTCTATCAATTGGATCTTGACGCAAAATCTCGTCTTCTAACTCTTAAATAGCTTTATCTGCAACGGGTTTTTTATCTCTGTTCTTTGCTCTCCAAATTACAATTGAAATACGATGACGTGTTAAAATTTCGTCCTGAACAAGAGCTGCACACCCAGGAGCAGGGTCTGTGCGTATTACAGCAAATGGACCGCCAGGAGGACGTAATTCCACGCATAAACAAATCAAAGCCTCACGCAGAGTTTCACGGCGTTCATCATCAACAAGGCAATTAGCTGTGTAAGAAGTAACATCCTCTCGCAGTACAAGAATAAGTTGTCGTTCACGTTTGACTATGTCGGCAGAAAATATTGTGCCAATTGCATCTGGGGGATCGCTTGATGTTTGTTCTTTGACAACTTGTGAGGCACAACTATGACAACCATTTGCAACACTCTCTATTGACTTGTCCATGTCTGGTGCATAAAAATATCGGTGTACCACTGATTTTAGCTGGTGCCATGAAGGATGGTCAAGTTTAATGTGCAATGAGGTAAGTAAACCATCTAGTACCTGACGGGGAACAATGATACATTCACGTGTTGGAGCAAGTGGCTCGTTACGACGAACGACTAGTAAACTGTCTTTTTCAATTGACGAGACACCAAGGTGTCGTTTTATGTCTTTAATATTAGTGAGTTTCTTTGATGGACGTGTTCCTTGTTTTAAGTGAGCATGCGTTCGGCGCAAATCTGAACATTCAGATTGAATGGACAGCCTGACTGACCTACTTGTAAAGGGTAACTTAATTGATTCATCCATGATATCATGAGTCGATATGTGACGAACAATACAACTCTTGAAGAGTTGAACAAAAGAGCATATTTGACACGTAAGGTTCGCACAGTCTAGAGCATTTTGACTAGCAAAATCAGATGGCACAAGATTGCAACACGTAGCCATGTGTCCCCAGTCGCAATAGAAAGAGGTGTAATGTGAGTGTAATGTTATCCATGTAATATATTTATAAAATCGAGGAAGCATCCGAGATGCAACAGCCGAGTTGCAAGTCAAAATCTCGGGGCATTTAATTTGTCTATTCACCCTGATCATAAATATATATGGCTTAGGGGTGGGATCTCAACCATTAAAAAGTTCACTTCAGGTAGGGGGTGGGATATGACCCCCGGTGCCTTAGCTATAAGGCATCTAATTTGCCTAGTCACCCTGATCATAGATACATATGGTTTAGGGTGGGGATCTCGGTCACATTTTTTAAATAGATTCCCCAGAGGGGTGGAGCTGAGCTGGGGAGAGGGGGAATATTGCATCCTCAACTTCACATTGGCATCTCCACCCATACCAAATATTAAGTTCCTATCTTTTGTAGTTTCAGAGAAATGTGTAATTCTCAAAATATGTACTTTTTCTATAAAAAAAACCATGATTTTACAAGATTTGTTTTCGAAGAGGGGGAGAGGGGGAATGTTGCACCCTCAACTTCACATTGGCATCTCCGCCCATACCAAATATTAAGCTTCTATCTTTTGCATTTTCAGAGAAATGTGTAATTCTCACAATATATACTTTTTCTATAAAAAAAAACATGATTTTACAAGAATTTTTTTTTTAGAATTTTGCCCAGTTTCGAACTTAAGCTAGAGATTCTTAATATAATGCTTGAGTGTAAGTTTGAAATCAATTGGTCAACAAATAAAAATCTCAGAACGCTTACAATATATCCAGACGGACGGACGGACGCCCGGCATTTCCATATCCCCCGCTCCGCTTTTTGCGGAGGAGGGGAACAAAAATGGCTGAACTAGAAACGTGTCTAACTGTGACCTGATAACTACTTGCAGTTGATAAAAACGTGGAAATACGTTGACTGGCGAAGAATTCGCCTCTGCATAGTTTTTCGAACGATTGAACGCAAGGCTTACTGTCAGTAAGAACACAAGCGTAGTGGTTAGACTGAATGATATATGGACTGAAATGTTTTATAGCTGTTGCAATTGATAAGGCCTCAATCTCACACGGTAACCATGTGACTTGTCACTTTCTCAATTTTGCGCTGAAGAAACCTGCCAGATGAATGTTTTAATCACGTGCTATGTATAGAGTTGCCACCAAGCCATGTTTCTTAACGGAACCATCGGTGACTATCCAGAGCTGATTGTTTGGCTGAGGAGTGTGATAGAACGGTTGGATAAGAGCAGTTTGTGCTTTAGTGAATGCATCCGTGAATTCATCCGACCATGTTACCGTTTCCTTAGAATCACGACCTGCTGTCTAAAGGTGCTAGCAATGATGCACTGTCTGGGATAACACGCGTCAACACTTTGTATGCTCCGATGAATGGCCTGAGCCCCGATACACTTGTTGGTGGTGAACAAGTTGATAATGTCGAAATGCGATGTGGGTTAGCTCTTAAAGTTTGTTGCTGCCAAATCCATCCCAAAATGGCATTTGTTTTGGTGCAATATCAGTTTTTGTGGCTGACAAATTTAAACTGCACTTTTGTAGAGCGTGCAAAACTTTCTCCAGTTGTGTAATTAATCTTCCTGTGTATTTCTTCCATTATAAAGGTCGTCGGCAATCTTTGCTACGAAAGCACTCTTCCACTTAATATCCCAAAACACGGCACATTAATTCTTCTAAAGCCGTTTCTGATCCAGGCATACCCATTGCTGACCTAACGTAGACGCGGACGCCTCTGAAAGGAGTCACAACTCCAAAATACTTCATAGAGTCTCTTGACAACGAAATTTAGTAGAAGGATTTTGTCAAGTCTGGCAATAATATTTTTCCATTGTGCAATGTCAGGCATTAAAGAAGGTTACGATTTGTTGTAGCGGCCAACATCGGCAAATGCAGTCACCAATCTGTGTCCTCCATTGGGGTTTTCACAAGGAACGATGGATTCAATTATTCAACTGAAACACCGATGTCTTCGGGACGCTTAAAAACACCAATACTCTCAAGTTCGTCGGATTGTTGCTGAAGTTCAACGAGTTGGTTTCGTGAGTATTGTGGAACTCTCCCCTTACGCTGTGGGAGTTGGACTGTGCCCATATTTACTTTGACCTCAAATGGGCATACTGCATCATTATAACCTTGCAAGTCACAATCAAAAACACTGTCATCATCCCGTAGAGTTTCTTTAAATTTGGCCTTCATATCAGACGACAGTACGTTATCGGGATCTAACTGAACTCTGTCAGAGTGCTGAGACAATGACACCTGTTTTGTGTGACTGCTGGGAACGCCTGGTGTTCAATCTCGTTGGAATCTTTGACAATTGTACTTCGAATGTCACAAAAGTGCGCATTCGCTTGAACAGCATAGGTTCGTCTGTGAAATTCGGTATGCGTACCTTTCCTGAAACATTTGTAACTAATGTGAAGGTGTAGGACAAGGTTGAGTAGCGTTAGCACGTGTATTAACATGGGGTTCTATTGCAGGTATTTCATCGGAAGACGACATATCCTCAGGCAAGTCAATCTCAATGAATTCACCAGGCCATACTGTTGTAGTTTTGGCTGGCGCACGTAGAACATGTGCTCTTCTTATGGCATGACGATCTGAAGAGGTTGTCACTGACCCGTACGTAAATGTATCATTTTCAATAGCCATTTGACGCTTAGAAGGGAAATAGATATGTCATTCCTTTCCATGAAGGGAATCCCTGCTAAAATGTCAACAACAAGTCCTTCAAAATGTAACATGTGTTCGCCACGTGTGAAACTCATGCGTGCTTCCCCAATAACTTGTAAAGGTGAAGACCCGTTTGACTGGTGAGCGGATTACGAACTGCTAGAAATCTGGATATTACATTTGTAACTGTGGATGCTTGTATGATATTGCCAGTGGCTCCGCTGTCAATAGTAAATCTTGCAGAACGATTGTCGAAAAACACATCTAAATACGGAGACTGGTGTACTTGCACACGGTCTACAGAGTTATCAGTAGATTTTACGGGTATTGTGTAGATATCTGGTACTTCATTGGCTGACCTATCTAAAATACCGACGATTTGTCTCGCCTTGATCATATATTTTTTGTCACTTTTCGGTAAAAATGCATATGTACTTAGATAGTGGTGATCATGCCTTCTTACTTCTTTCCAAAGTGGACAACACTTAACAGGACGTTGAAAGTTGAAACTTGGAAGTGTTTGCGGGGATAACTTTTGCATCTTCTGAGGACGGAAGTTCTTCAAGTAAAGATTCAAGAGCTGGAGATTTCAACTCAGTTCCGTAACGCTGTTTTACAAGTTTCGGAAGGTCAGCATGAATGAACGTAAGCCATGTGAGTACTACAAAATTCTCGAGTGAAGGTGTTAACTTCTCGCCCTCTTCAATGTTTTGTCCATGATGAGTGATGCCTAAATCACGTCGTAATAGGCTATCTTCGACGAAAGCCATTAATCTTTGGCACAAGTCCTCTGGTCGTCATTCGGCTGAAAGCGTATGGTCGAAAAATCTATGAAATAGGCTCCAGTAGATTGAAAGCCATAATGTAATCTAACTGTTTTCCAGATATTGTCAATAGAGGTAGAATTCTTCACAATGGTGTTACAGGAGATGACTGGACAATAATTCGCAATTAGTTCTAACATATTTACTTTCTGTTGACGAGTACGCCTGCTAGCTAAGACGTCGTCTTCATTGTCATCCTGGAATCCGCGATGGTGGGGGGGGGGGAGTTTCTAGATTTCCCCCCACGTAACTCCATCAACAAGAAAAGGTGCTAAATGAGCATCTAATGTTTAAAGTAAATTTTGCTTCCAGTTCTCAAATGAGTTCACGATCTCAGTTGTAATAAGGCACCATTGCTTTGGGGCTCTATGTGTGTTTGCCATTGTCTCTTTTCGTAATTTGCGCACTATATAAATTCACCGTAAAATATCCTTTACGGGATGAGCCCACAGTTTTAATCAAGTCCCAATTTTATCGTAGACGTAGATTCGAATCAGGCTGCCACCATGCCAGTTTGGGAGAGAATACACCTTTGGACCAGGTCATACATATAGGTCGACTTCGATTTGATAAACTCGGGTTACGCTAGTTACTAGAGTTTCAATCGAACGCTGAGAGTTACTCTGCAACGTCATCATTTTGACCTTTTGACCCAACTCGAGTTCAACCCACATCATGGGCAGGTTTAGTCGAGTAGAGTAAAAAGGAAAGATGGCGGAGAAAATGCGGTAAGAAAAAAATGAAAATGATATTTTTTACCAGATTTCGACTTCTTGCATTATATATTGTAATGCAAATGATAAATTAATTTAAGGTCCAGACCTAGAATTCTACCTGTCATTGATTATTGATATTTGGTCAGTAGATACGTCGGAGAGTAATGCAAATTAAGCTGATATCAACTTAATTTTCTACACGACAGACTTGAAGTATTCTAAGCTTTCTGACGGGCAGGGGTAATACCTGTCGTTTCCGACTGGTATGTCGGTTTGTTCATGTTATGTTGGAAATTGAGTAATAGTTGGCTGATAAGATATTTAATCTGTAATTAGTAACATGTTCATTCGGCATATACATAATATAGTCAAAGTACACCTCCTGCCCCGAAGTTTAATTGCATATTCTTGGTGTACAAATTGTGGATAATTATTAAACTGTCTGCGACACAGATAAAAGGACCATGGTCTTGTATATGCTTGTGTATGTAAAGCAACATAATAAACAGCGATTCGATCCTGTCTGGGAGGAATTAACTTATTTCCAAAGTTGTGTCAAGATTAAAACACGTTTTGTTTAACTTACGTTTTTAAATGTCTGAGGGGCCCGGGTGGTTCAATGAGTTAGGTCGCTGGATCTAACAACTCATACAAGCCTATCACCAATACGGCGTGGGTTCGCGCCCGGCTTTGTAAATAACAAAAAAGGGTGCACTCGACTCGCAACCGCAAGTGATAAAGTTTACCAGTTGCTTGCTCATGGTCGGTGGTTCTCTCCGGGTACTCCGGCTTCCTCCACCACTAAAACTGGTCGCCATGATATAGCTGAAATATTGTTGAAAGTGGCGTTAAACACCAAAAATCAAATCAAATCAAATGTAAATGTCTGGTTGAATACATGGCAAACCTTCAATACTGTCCCATGAACAGTCCAAATCGAAATGCCAAATAAATTGGTTGCTCCTGGTTTGAAATGTACCATATAAACAATAACAATTGTTTTTTTCTGGTGGGATTTGTTCTTTATCACTAACATTAATGGAGGTTAAATGTGGTGCAATTGTCTGCAGAATGATTTCAAATGTTGCCC
>MJUT01008853.1:9752-41002 GCA_002080005.1 Gigantidas platifrons | reverse complement strand
ACATGTCGTATATTGTTTCTTTTTGTGGAAACAGGCGATCGTTAACGATCTTGCAAACGAAGGGTACGACATAGATAAAACCATTAATTCTGACATGGCGTGCTACTTTCTCTTTGAAAACAATAGAGGGCTCTAAATAGCACAGAACACCTTTAGCACATGTGCAGAAGGCATATCTAATGGACAGCGTATTTTTGCATATTTGTACTTTATGTATGTTAAATTAAAAGAATACATATAATAAATATACATTATAGATTATTTTTTGATCGTTATGAATTTTAATAACGTTTCTGTAGCGTTATATATTCTTGTAAATAATAGCGGAGTTTCGGGTTATAGTGGCTCTCCTGTATGGAGGCGAAATAAGTACATGTATACGAGAGATGACAAATGTCCAAAAATAACCTCTGTCTAGGTACGCTTGAATACATAAAATTACCGTAAATGCCCTGTTAGAATCGAAATAATTCTCTGATGTCGGGCTCGCTTTCGCTCGGTGTAAAATAATGACAAATATAATGCCTACCCATGTTAAAATAAGCATAGAGCCCGGCATCCGATAATTATTTCTTAAGCAATCATAGACTGTCAGTCAATCAACATTTTGCTTTATGTAACCATCGATTGTTAGAAGGTAGCTGTTAGCCAATCAGCATTCCAATTTAAGCGAGAACGTCAGCTATAATGTGTGTAGTAAAGGTATTTATCGATAGTTTATTTTACTAGCAATTAAAATTATGTTTTCAAAATATATTAAGCGTTGTCGTATTTACAAAGTTTTGAGAAAACGATAAAGCCATAATATCTGTTCTTTGATAAACATTAGCTATACACAATTAAGCGCCACTTGATTTATTTCATAAACATCTTATTTTGAAAATTAGCCTTTTTTTTAATTGCGATTGCTGTAAAGGATATCTGTACACATAAGCTTTAAATAAAAACACTAATCGTTCGATATAGTCGTGTTCGAATAAAACCGGCTTACAATTGGTGTCATATATATCTAATTTGCAAGTTGATGTTGTATAGTTTCTCGCATATAGTGTTTTCATCGATAAATTATGTTATGGAGAATACACTCCAACAGTAGATTCTTAAAAATAATCAACGAGACCCGTAATATTCAGAAAGCCACAATTAACAAACAATAAAAAATAAAATTTAATTGGCATTCGCGCTTTCGATTCTCGTTTATATTTAGATATTTCAAGGTCTTTCAAGTGTCCCAAATGTTCACCTGTGGTCTGTCTGATTTGTTTTTACTTTCGGTCGGTTCGTTAGTTGTATTGTATTGCGAGAATACATTTTAAAAGTTCACATACTCGTCAGTTCTGAACATAAATTCTGAAATACTTGTATAGTGTTTTGTATATATTGATCAATTGCCTTTTTAAACAAATTGTTGATAATTGTTTTTCAACAGAGATTACTATCAAGAGTCATATATACTAATACTAGAATATAGTAGTGTGGTCACCGTAGCCGAGTGGTTAGATGGAAGTTTTGAAAGTAGAAGTAGGCTTTAAAAAGCCCATCAGTGGTTCGATACGCGAAAGTCACAAAATATGCATAGCACGTTGTCAAGCTTAGAAGAGTAAAAGATTAAAGTTCATATGTTCAAGAATAAAAGAATAAACTGTAGATTCTTAAAAATAATCCACTGTTCGAACAATAGTGTGACGTCAGAGAAATGTATTATGGTTAGGAGAAAATTTAGTTTTTCATGGAGGTGGGAATCTGTTGGCATGTCACAGGCAGTATGGGTATCCACCATTCTGTAATTGATCGTGTTATGCAGCGTTTTCAAATGACTGGAATGATTGATGAACGTCCGCGGTCTGACAGGCCCCTCAAAACTACACCTAGAGAAGACAAGCTAATAACTCGATGTGCCAGGAATACTAGTTTTGCCATTGAATTGAATTTTGAGGGTCATGTATCTGTAAGGACTGTTAACAGATGGTCCAACGAGCAGGCCTGCGCCTGAGGAGACCCATAAAACGGCCGCAACATTTCCTGGTTTTTCTGGACAGCATAAACGCGGAAAGTGTACATTTTTATGTAGCCATCATATAACAAAGTGTTCTTGCCTTTATTTGTTTCGGACACTGTCAACTCCATTTGTAAACTTATATGTATGAAATAAATGTTCGTTTTACAAGCGAATGATCACCGTGAATACAACTCATCGGATTATAAAGTACATGCCGTAAGAGGAATACATTAATAGTTAATCAATATTGTAATAGAAAATCAAAACATACCATACACTAACAGAGGACACATCTGCAGGATGAAAATAAAATGTTCTCTTTTTAAATTCATTTCTAGACTTTATGAAACTGAAAAAAAATATACAAAAACACATCAATATTGTAATTGTACATATTTAAAGACGAGTTAAGCGAAGCTGAACACTAATGTCATAGCTATACTGAACTGAAACATTGAATCAAGGATTCACACAGAACATTATTGTAATCGGTGCTATATTAGTTCCAATCTAATTAAGAAATAAGTAATGGAAGCCATATTGTGTTGTGAGTTTTAACATTGGTTTACTAATATCCTACCAACCAATGTTAAAACTCACAGCACAGTATGGCTTGTATGAATTATTTCGATTCTGATATGTCTAACTTTAGAAATACGGTAGTACACTTTGATGGGAAAGACAGTAATTTATATTTACGTTTGTATGCAAGGTCGAACACAATTTATGCGCTGCAGGTTGGATTTTCTGTCTTTCAACCTGCCAAATTAGAGCAAACAATAACTCATCAATGTGCGCTTTTACCCCGGGAATGTCTTATTGATGGAACGATGTGATTTGATTTTTTGTGTTTTAACGCCACTTTCAGCAATAGTTCAGCTATATCGTGGCAACCAGTTTTAGTGGTGGACGAAGCCGCAGTACCTGGAGAGAACCACCGACCATGGGCAAGCAACTGGTAAACTTATTACTAGCGCTGCACTTATTACTAGCGGCTGCAAGTCGAGCGCACCTTTTTAGTAATTTACAAAACCGGGCGCGAACCCACGTCGTATTGGTGATAGGGTTGCATGAGTTGTTAGCTAATCCAACTACCTTGATGGAACGAACATCCGTAACAATTATATTGTGCTATCACGTTTTAATTGCATATCTCATATTCAGTAGATTATTTTCAGGGGTTAGGGTTATTGTGCTTACGCCACTTTCAACAATATTTGAGTTATATCGTGGCGGTCAGTTTTATTGGTGGAGGAAACCGGAGTACCCGGAGAAAACCGCCGACCTGGCGCAAGTCACTGACAAACTTTATCACATACTGTTGTATCGAGTACACCTTGCCTGCCTGGGATTCCAAGTCAAATGTTAGTGGTGATAGGCACTGATTGCATACGTATTTGTAAATCCAATTTTATTTAATATTTTGTCAATGATCTGTTTTTCTTTGTACACAAATGTGAATTATACAATTATGGAGATGGCTAGACCTTGTCAAAATCAGACAAATCTTTAGAAGAAGTTATAGCTTCCTTAGAAGAGGATAATAAGGAATTAATAAATTGGTTTTCTGTCAATAAAATGCAGGCAAATCCTGAGAATTTTCAGGCTATTTCTCTCTGTCAAACAACTCATGATAAAAATATTATATTTAATTTAGATGAAATTTCCATAGTCTGTGATGATGAAGTCAAACTGTGGCATTGACTTCAAATTAAATTTCAACAGTCATAGTACTAATATTTGTAAGAAAACTGCAAGGCAATTGAATGTTTTAAAGCAGATAGGAAAACATCTGGACAGATTTGGCAAACTTATTATTTATCATTCATTTATTATGTCAAATTTTAGTTGTTGTCCGCTTACCTGGCACTCCTGTACTGAACAAAATTCAAAAAAAAAAAAAAAAAAAAAAANAAAAAAATACAAGAACTCTGGTTTATCTACAATGATTCAGACATCTCATACAAAACACTACTCCAAAATTCTAAATTGCCCATACTTAAAATCCGGAGAATGAGAACAATTGCCTTGGAGATCTTCAAAATTATACATAAGTAATTCCACTGTTTTTACCAGGCCTTGTAACCATTAAAAATAATATATATAATTTTAGGTATATAAATACAGCTGATATTCCCAGACCGAGAACAACAAAGTACGGTAAAAACTCTTTCAGGTATGAGGAAGCAAGATTATGGAATACATTGTCAAGTGAGGTCAGAAATATGTCCTCATTTGACCAGTTTAACAATTATATTTCGTATTGGTGTGGTGGGGAAAATGTTTCTGCAGATCATGTAAATATCAAGCTGTTTTGCCTCATGCCTGAATAGTCCCCTGCTTTATCACATATTTTATTTGCATAATTTGTGAATGTTTGCTTTTTATGTGCTCTTAATTGCTTTTTATGTGCTCCTATTTGATTGTCATGTGCTCTTACTTGCTTTTTATATGCTCATATTTGATTTAGCTTGCCTGTTTTAAATTGTTTTTATGTTTACTTGTATGTATGTTATAGACGTTTTAAGAGCTTCCTGTAGCTCATGTTATTTGTTATATGTATATATGTGATGTTATCACCTCTCTTAAATGTGTGCACCGCGCATGCGCTAATGATATTTGCCATGTAAATAAATCGCTAGTTTGTTTACAAAGCTAAAGAAGGACGTCATATTAGAATTGAAATTAGATATTTGTTGGATCTTCTGTTTTTTTTATTTACTATCCAATTCACTAACGCCTCGTATCAGCACTGGTCAAATTTAAGCTTGACCGATTCCGTTCGTCCATCTAGATAGAAGGAGAGCATGCGATTGTTATATCATATCCAAGATTATATTTCAAACTATAAATCAGCGACGAACATACAGCATATTTATGTATTATTTTCCTTTAAATTTCTGGGTTTTTTGTAGACTACCTGCCCATTTTGTCTGAAGATTAATATTTCCGACATCATATATTTTCCTGGTCGAAATCAATTCCTCATAAACACTTCAAGAAGACCAGACTTATCTTGGACATGGTATAACCCACTTATCAATGCGCGGATGTAGTTCTTGAGTGTTTAAATCATTTAAAATGCTCATTTCTCCATAATTTTGAAGTAATATATTTTAACTTTACAAAAATATAGACTTAAGGAAAATACAATTACTTTTAATTTCAGAAGCAAACTTCCTTAAAGTAAAATTCTTAATAAGAAATTACTACGCACCCTTTTGCTTCACGGTCGCCATTTTGACCCACAAGATTTAAACGAATTTAATTACAGTAGACACATTGATGTTTATTTGTTAAGACACCTTGCACTTCAAAAATGTTGATATAAAACGAAAGGTAATTCTGCTATGACAAGTTCGTGATTGAGTTTTAAGTAATTGTTTGTTTGAAGCGTGACCTACTTTGTAGGGTGTTGTGTAATGACTATAATGTGTTTACGGAAAGTTTCTAAAGTGCTCATTCAGAAACCGTTGTGTCGATGAAACCTCCCATTAATATGCATGTTCATCGCTATGAAAAGTATAGCATCCAAAAGGTGTTATTAAACATGTCTACTTAAACTGAAACAAAGACAATATTTAGCAACAACCAGGAATGGGTTGCACAAACGTCAATTAAGTTAATAGTGAGTTAAGATTTAATGTAAATTAAATCGCTAATTGTAAATGAGTTAATAGTATGGGTTAATAGCGTTGCTTGACCGTCAATTAGACAGTCTATTAGTTAATAGTAAATTAACCTTCAATTTAGTTAATCGATCCCATAATGCATTACGGCGTCACGCATCCGTTAGCAACTTGTTTTAAATCTCTAGTTTATTTTCCTGACAATAGCCGTAGAAATTATATGCACGTGTATTTAAGGACGAAGTTCAATGATTTTGCTTAATATGGCAGGTTGCTGTAAAAGCAGCCGCGAAACAGTCGTTCGTACATAGTGCGGTCACATGATACGATTTGCCATCCGATATTTCCTTGCGATATGCTTTCGGCAAAAATCTTATGATGTGATGTAGAATAAAAATATCGTTTCAATTTCGGCTGGCGTTCTATTTCCATCGACAGTCTGATGAGAATCGTATAATGAGAACGGTCAAAGAAATTCGATCCGATTTTAATTGAAATATCAATTTAGTGAACATTTTAATGTTCACCTGTTCTCTGATAAAGCCAGTTTTTGTCATTTTGTTTCTTTCCTACTTTCCCCACTGTTCCGTTTCGACTATTGCAACATTTCAAAAGAATAAAAAAAACCAAAAAAAACATTATATTTTATATGTCTTCTGTAATAAGTATTCTGTCGAGCTCATGCGTGACGCAGACATCTATCTATCTTTTAACTAATATTCAATTAAATGAAAAATAATCATCAGTTCCGGATTTTAACAACGATTACAATACAGTGAGTGAGTGATTGTTGTTTAACGCCAATTCAGCAATCTTTCAGCTATATCATGGTGATTACAAGTTAATTTTTAACGAGATGATGATGAGATCCGCTTTGTACTAGACCAACACGCCGAGTTGGATTTTTATAGTGATAGCTCACTGAAACGACAGTTCGCGCGTAGACATCTCGCTCCACTCGGACACATTATTGTGATTCCGAGCCAACCAGTCTTTGCTCTTTCTCCTAATGCTGCGTGCTTAGCGGAGAAGCTTCAAATACCAATTTTATCGTCTTTGGTTTGACCCGACCGGGGCGCGAACCCATGACCTACCGTACTCGAGACGAGCACTCTAACCATTACATCCCAATATGTGTTTGCTTACAATACAAGTATCTCAATGATTTTACATGTATATCCACAATTTTCAGTTAAATATGCCAATCCGTAATCATATATAAAATGTAACATAAATCAATTAAATAATTATTGCATATTAACGTGTTGACGAGAAAGACTACATTGCATTTTTTTTCCTGAAATGTCTCTTTGAACATCCAGAATATATTATTTATTTAGGAGGAAAATATAACTCTTTAAGAGGAAATTAAATTATTTTAGACACCATAATGGTCATAGATGCACATGTGGAAAATGTCAACTGTGTCAATAATATGAAAAACATATACTGTTCCAACAATTAGGGGCAAAATCGAAGCACCCCATACACCTCATACACAAATACATGGCCTCTCACTTTCGATTTACATATACAAAGGGGTGGTCTTAAAATTAAAACAGTACTGCTAATTGTGTATTTCATTTGGAAATCTTTCATTTAATAATTTGTACACTTTTTGTCTCCTATTTTCCGATCATTTTATGTAGTCTACACTGCAAGATACTTAAATATATGTAATTTTAAGGATAGTGAAATCTGATTCAATCCACCATTTCTTTGGAAATGCCTGTCAGGCCATTGCAGTTTTCCCAGTTTTCCGGTTGTTGACTGATTTTGTCTGTTTGTTGACTTATGAGTTTTGCCTTTTCCTTTGGAAGATTTCTCGGTGTTCGGTAATTTTGTTATTACCCTTATCAAACATCAATGACTTATTTTAGTTGTGAAACAGTTATGACGCCGGGATTCCAGACCAAGGAGTGAGTGAGTGATTGTTGCTTAACGCCAACTCAGCAATTTTTCAGCTATATCATGGCGAGAACAAGTTAATTTTCAATGAAAAGATGATAAGGTTCGCTTTGTATTTGTGCAGGCTTTTTTATTGTTTGTTTATTCATTCTGTGTATAAATTTTGCCGTTGGAAGCCCAATTATCAAGAGTGGGTGGTTGCAATCCCATCAACCGGTTTAACCCGACCACATTAGTGTGCCTGTCTCAAGCCAGGATCTGGATTTCCAACGTCAAATATCGTGGTATTTGTTATGTTCTATGAGTTGAGGTGAGAAATTATTGTTTATTTTGTTGCTATTGGTGGAATTGTATTCATCATCACTGTTTAAACTGTCTTTTTATATAATTACATAGTACTTGCACTCTGATTCGAATTAGCCGTATTTGTAAGTAAAATAGTGCCGTGCATTATTATTGAACATACAGAAATATTAAATTCTGAACCGAGTCTTACACCATCACTGAAAGTACAGTGTCTGTCGTAAACGATGTACCCACATTTCAATCCATGTCAAACTACTTTTTAGATTAATAAATGGTCATTCGACTGTCATAGATGTGCATAACTGGGTTCATCTGAAGAAAATTTAATATTTTGATCAGGAAGAGTTCGATTTGCTGTTTGATTTATTTGTCAAAGATTAAAACGACTTTCTCTATGTTCAGTGGCTGATCTGCAATGAAACTAACGAAGCTTTAGCTTCAGAACCCGAACTCTGAAACAACTTTTTTTGAAATTTGTGAATCTTCAACAAAATTGAGTTTTTTTTTTAAGTGTTTGTTATTTAATTAAGGTTATTTTAGTGATGGAATTATAAGGTTGAAGTATTAAATATTGACTTTAGAATATGTTCTAATATCCATTTCCACGATGTCATTGTAATTGGGAAAATTGTAACCCTTGTTTCCCAAGCTGTATGGGCTCGTTGGGCTCGACAGAATCTATTCGTAGCCTATACGCTTGTAGTTTGTGCACGTCCTAATAGTTCTACAGCTCACCCCTTAAGTTAGAAGCAATTGGAACTACCTGATGACATCGTCTCGCTTGTGCATTGCAACATTTTAACCTCTTTATCTTACCGAGCCCCCTCTGTTGACCTTCCTCTCTATTAGAGAATATAAGTTATTTACGTTCCTATCCGTAGATTGAATCGGTGAATTGGTGTTGGGTAGTGTGATATTGTTCCTCCAAATTTTCGTTTTTGGTAAGTTTTCGATTATATCTTTGTTAGTGCTTAGTATTAATTTAGTGTATAGGTCAAGATGTGTTTATAAGGTTGATCCATATTTAGCACGGGCAATATTTTTATGTGTATATTTCTGCTGTTTAGCTTCAGTTCCCATATTTACTGGGATAGTTCTGTTTTCGAGCCTATTATTATACCCCCGCAACGAAGTTGTAGTGGGGTATACTGGTTTCACCATATCCGTTCGTCTGTAGACAAAGCCTACATTTGTATGTCGTATGATAACTTGAGTTGTGTTTCTTAGAATCGTTTCAAATCAGCTGTTTACTGGTAAATAGAGGAGGATCCCTTTCATTTTTGACGATTTTCACTTTTGCCGAACCAGAGTTATTGGACTTGATATGACGAAACTAGGATGTTTACCCTACGTCGTATGATAACTTGAGTAGTGTTTCTCAGAATATTTTGAAATATGAGCAGTAGTTTACTCATGAAGAGAGAAGGGTCTCTTTCATTTTTGATGATATTCACTTTTATTGGTCCAGAGTTAGGGGCCTTATATTTTATACAATGCCATAGGAAAATGTTAGTAATGTAATGTATGATGGAATCTGGTGAAACTTTCCTAAATAATCATTGGCTGGGTATTAGAGGAGGGTCCCTTTCATTTTTGGTCGGTACAATCAGTAATGTTTTGGCTATGGAAATAGGTTGGACAGATGTGGGGAGCGGGGGTATATCTTAGTGAGCTGTGCTCACAGTAATACTAGTTTTTTTATTTTGTTTAATCAGTTGAGTTTTTTGGAAGTGGCAGACCTGGCTTATTTCTTATTTACTATATTTCTAGTTTTATAAATCTTTGTAGACAGTTCAACTTATGTATTCACGTGGTTCATGTCAATCATTCAGACTCTAGTAATTTTTCCTCGAGATCTCTTCGTTCTTCCATAGCGCCATCTATCGAGGTTTTATGTAACTACAACGTGTTTTCCATTCAATATTTATTTTGCAGAATCTGATTGGCTTTGGGCCCTTTGGACCTTGTTGGATATGTTCCTATTGTAGTTTTATTTGCGAAGGTCCCCAAATAACAATTCAAGCTTCAGGGTCCCAACTATGTAGGTGCGCCGCTGTCCATGTTCTATGCAACAGTATACATGTAGAGTTGTTTCAGTCTGAATTTCATTTGTCAATGTCAATTTGATGTAGTTCTTCATATTTGTTAATTACAGGGTGAATTTTAAATAATCTCTCCTATTAGTACTTATTTATTTATTTTGTTTATTTATTTCAGCCAAATAATAAGTCAAGTATTGGGTCCCAACTTGAAACCCGAATAAAGGAGTAGGCATGATAAGGGCAGAAATTGGCCTAAAAATATTATTTACTAGACACAGTAACTGGCCGATTTCAATGTCCAAAAGAAATCAGAAATGTCATATAAAATTTAACAATACAACTGGAAAAGATCACTTACCTACTACTTGTTAAAAACACCAACCAGCATGAATGATCTCAAACAATTTTCTTCCGTGTTGAACGATATCGATGATAAATGGGAGACAATCCAAATGCAGTAGTAATAATAAGCTTTCCAAAAAAGTAAAGAAAAAAAAGTACAAAAATATTAACTCGTTAAGCTTTCATACCTATATTACAAATGGACAATCATTATTAGACCAGCGGCAGAATTATGAAAAATGAAATTTAATGCACCCATCGAACGCACACCTATATTATACATCAATGTAAAGAGGAACATTGGAACTTTCAAATTAATGATGCCGTAAGTCTCAGAAATGGTCAAATTTTGGCAAAAATAGGGTCAAAGGTCAACAATTATATAATTCCAAATATTGTATTAAGGTGAAAATTGATAACTTTTGTCAAACTAAAGACACATGGACAGCTAAAAGTTTATGATTTAATTATACATTTATGTAGTATGTAGAAAATATCACAAAAATTATTGAGTATCGTAATTTGACGTCGAAATCGACGTTTTCTTAACAGAAGTAACATTGTATCCACTTGTGTGCTCTTTTTGTTTCCATACACAATTGAGCTTGACCTCCACTTACCCAAATTTATATCAGAATGAAGAGTTCCCATACCTTTTTATATTCTGATCCATCACTGGTAAGTTATGGAGAGGTTAAAATTAAATTTACTAGTTTTCATCCAGCTGAGTAATTTAGTCTGACTGAGTTGTTTGTCTTACACTAATGACATCTCTGATGGTTATGACTTTCACATTTTTGTGAGTTTTTACTTTTCCGAAAAGCAGCTGTATCAAGGTCCGAAAAATGCCTCCATTACTACAATTTGCTTTTAAAAAAACCAAATATACAAGATTGTAAACAGGATTAAGAGTCTTCGTTTTCTAAATCTCGCTTGTGTGTATTCATATTACGACAGAGATCTGACGCTTGGCATGAACAGAGTTCAGTACAGGACAAATTCTGTTCGAAACACACACAACCCCTACTGCACACTGATTTCCCTTTGCATGTGCATACTAAATCTTGAAGGAAATCAGATGACATTTGACCTTCAAATAAGACAGGTTCCAGACCAAACTTTCCCTCTTTCCAACCGTAATGGAGAGGTGACCCAATAACTGCCCTAGCTTCGTGTGCATTCATCCAGATTTTTGTTTGCAAAGAAGTTCTCAACACATGCTGTTTCAATGTTGCTTCACAAGGTGGAAGTCTAATCAAGCTGGAATCTTTACATGTGGCCAGTTTAACGCGGAACCTGTTCAGGTCGCTATGACAGCGTTTTGACTTTCCCTTTGGATCATACAGCATTGATATCAGTTTTCGACAGACGTCAACCGAATCATCTACGTCTGCGTGAGATATCATCGATAAGTCACTGAATTGATCGGGTGTTTCTTTCAGTGCTTTAAGCATAGATTTTTTACCGATTCCAAAGAAAGAAGACGTGGTATCACACCCTGTAATAGCATGTGCAGCTGGTAAGATATTGCACACAACTGAATTTAGTGACTTACACAACTCATGTACAGGAATATAACGCCGACAATCCTTAATGCTAGTGACCATTCCTGTTTGGAACCATACCTCACACGTGCTTGTCATTTGTGGAAAATAATGTATCAAAAGCACGAGAACGTCCGTGTCTGGAGATTTTACCACAATACGACCTTTTACTTTGTTTTCCCTATAAAGTTTGTCAGCATTTAGTGCATGCAAAACAATACGCGTATCTGCCTCTTCTTGTGTACTTGACAAATCACTGCAATCAGTTATACCATTGAGCGCTATTATCTTCACCGTCTCTGGATTTTGAAATGACCCAGCAAGGTATAACTTTTGTCCCTCCTTGAGACAACTGTTTTCACTTAAATACCTGACAGTGTAATCACCAAGAAATCTTATCAATGACTGTTTATTTTCACCTGAGCTCATAAATTTTTTCCAATCTGGAATGATTCTTCCTTCGATGACCTGAAAAAACTTTTGCAGTGAAGAAAGACTTGGACCGACGTTCTCGTTCCGCACTTTTTATTGAATTTTTTTATGTCATATCTATCAAAAATGTCAGCAACTATCGAGGCAAACTGAAAGGAAGCAACCTGATGTCGAACAAAGTCCATTGCCAACTCACCAAAATTTCTATGCTTTTTTGCATCAACAGATTGCAACAATGCCATACCATCTCTGATATATGTTGTTTTAGAAATATCAAATATAGGAAGTGTTGGACTTACCAGTACATCCTGTTCCAATAGGTGAGTTAAGTCTGCCTTGCAAGTTTTACGCATAGTGCCATCGTCATGAAAAATGGCTGTCGGGATTGGGCCAATTGGGTAGGACAGAACTTTGTCAACAGTAACATCATCCCGACAATTTGCTAAAACCAAAGCACGACGGAAAACAAGCTCTGGATTTATATGTACATTTACTATGTCACCAGAACGACACTTCAGTTTTGTTTTTCTTGTCATATCCTCGAATGACTTCAGTTTAGATCTTCGAATCGGATTATAGAAACTACGAGACTGACCATTTGACAAAGAACCTTCAACAAAAGATTTAGCCATTTTTGTACCTTCATCAATAGAATTCAACAGGGAGTCTTGAACATCTTTCGATGCGTGCATCCCTGTTGAAATATTTATAAGAGGAGCGGGATGTAAGGCAACGTCAAAAGGATCTGTCATTTTATTTCGTATATGGTCTATCAAATCATTGACCTGCTGTTCATCACGTTTCATTGCTGCAGGTTTTGTTTCTTCGTGTGATGCTTCAAATTCTGTCGCTAAGCCAGATCTGTCGCGCATTTCAGAGCTGAAATGACCAAGAACATGTCGAGTCAATGTCCATCTAATTAACGCAGATTTTTTACGTGTTAACCCGACGATTCCACCGTTTCCTTTAGATTCTTTAATAATGTTTTTTTCGGTTGCCATATCGCTCCATATGCCATTGAAAGTTCCCGTTTTCTGGTGTATTGCAAATTCACCAGAGTCAAATGCTAGTTTGACTTCATTTGGAATATTTAGCATATCAAGTATATAAACAGGGGTCCATCTAGAGTAATTTGTCCTGTTTGTGGTGAAGAAGTATGGCAGCATATCGCAAACACTTTGTAAATGCAATGACCACAAACCTTCACGTTCTGCACGAATGTTTTGTAGCATAATTTCAGCTGAGTTCAGGAACAAATCCCAGTAAATAAAAGTTGGTGACTCGCGGTGTCCCCATTTCCTAAACTGAAGAATCAAAAGCAATATATGGGTAGTAAATACATATTTTAACTCTGTCAACGTAGCTTTGCCAGCTTTTGATTCCTCTGTTAAACTAGATTTACATTTCGCCAGCATGAACCACACGTCTTGTGGGATTGTTTCAATTTGTCCGTTCTCATCACACCACTTGAAGAAGGCACAAAGCATTAGAGAACTTAATGCTTCATACGCTAGAGTTAAACCCCGAATTGCTCGGTTAAACTGTTTCCCAGAAAGCATTTGGTCAACAGTGCAACCAGCATATACCCCGGAATCGACCAAAAGATCACGAAGTCCCCCATCAGCCCACAATTTCCCAATACAAGCTGTAAAACAGGATAAGGTGTGAAATCCCCCAAGTCTCAAAATATGAGATCGAAAAACGTCAGGCATGGACCATTTGACTTGCTGCGATACTGCGTAAAGTTGTTGATCAAACGTCTGTATAGAATGTTCCTGTCCAACTTCTTTTGACATGTCCACGCATTTCTTCATGGTTGTGTAAACAGTTGGCATATCGCTTGGCTTGGAGTCAACAACCGGTGCATATGTAACAAGTGTACGACAAGGATGTGAATTTGAGATTTTGCCATTAAACCCAGTCCAAAAAGGGATTGTTTGCTCACTTTGGTCTGGCTGTTCAATTGGAAATTTGACAATTTCTCTTGACAAAAGTCTCAGCAATACCCAAATTGAATCTGACAAAATCTCACTGGTTGTAGAGCAGGATAGTATGGCATTGTAAGCATCCTGGCGACGAGGGGGTTCAGGACGCTCCTTTGGCTTATTGAATGGCAAGCAGCTCATTAAAGACATAGTCTGTTCATCAACGGTAGAGATTTATTTTGGCCGCGTTTAATTTTTACTTGGTCAACAGATGTTTCATCGCTGCCTTCAGTCTGTAGTTGAAATACTGCTCTAGCCATAGAATGGAATGTGTCCTTCCCGTCTAATGTTTCAGTATTTATGTCTACATTGTCAGACCCTTCTTGGATAAGACAGGCGGCGGGTGTAAAAGGAATTATACCATTTGGAATATACACACCATTTTTGATCTTATCAATCTCATGATTTGCTAAGCTGGTAAGATAACGTCTGACCTCATCGTATGAACTGCAAAACCCATGAACATGCAAAGTATCTACTAGTTGTTTTGAGCCAAATTCATGATACAATTGTAACGCCAGGCCGATTTGAAATGGCGTTATTACATTTTTACTCAATGATACTATGCTTTCCGTAAGTGACATGCATTTCCGCATCTTTTCTATAGGCGTTTGATTTTGGTTACTAACGGCCAAAAATTATTTCTCATCTATCAACCAACATATAAATTTTGTCAGAGCTGGTGGCATTGATTGAATGGAAATAGGAAGAGAACATTCAGACGATGTTGGGTAGAAATCATTGTTTATGTCAAGACTGTGTATATCCCGCCTTAAAATATTTGCAGCGGAGTGCAAAATCTGTTCTTCAGAAAGAGTATCTTTAATATCACTAATTTCTAAATCTATCTGAGCCATTTTCAAATCAGATTTTAGCTTACTTGCAGCTTTAATTGCATCACCGATAGAAATAGAACTGCTAAACACAATGTTAGATTTGCCCTGACCTTGTTGTGGTTGTATTACAATTGAATCACTGAAATGATTCAGCAACCTATTTTGTAATTTATACGTTGTGTATTTGTCGGCACGCTCTTTTGGTAAGAAGGTGCGAAATCTTTCCAATAATGTCGACATCAGGGAAGCCTTACACTCTACCATTAGATCGGAATCAATTTCAGATACAAATCTGAGGAATGCAGTTTCGTGGTCAGAAGTTTCTAAATTTACTTTTTCTTTGGGGGTTTTCAATAAATAATTCGTCATACAAGCAGAATGGTAAAGAGCGTTATCATAAAAATGTGCATGTAAAACCTTAAACTCTATTTCATGATCTAAGTTGCGTCTTGCTGCTTCGAGTATGTTTTTCATCCTTTCTTCTGACTCGACTTTGTGTAGTTTTCCATCCTTTTTGTATGTTTTATTCGTACAGAATATACAAGATTGCCAGTCTGATCGAATTGTGATAACAGATGAGGTAGCTCGTGAATTCACACAAGCACTATCTGTATTTTCTTGTTTTGAAACTGTTTCGTGAGAATAACGAGTAAGATTTTGTTTACTTGTGTATGATTTACAACACGATCTATGGTATTTTACCTCAATATTTTCAGATATGATATGATTAACAGACGACAGCTCTTCCACAATTCGTCTATATACGTAATCCTTTCGCACTTCAGTGGCTTGAACAAAACTTAATTTGCCCTTGTCCGTGAATATATATAACTTTTCGGCGTTTTTGGTTTGACAAATAACGCATTCTTGCCAATTTAAAGAAGCCTTGCCTCTCTTTGCGCTAGTTGGAGCAAGTTTTAATGGACTACTAAACTGCGACATTTTCCGGAAATTTTACACAACAGATCCGGAATTTTTCACAACTAATGTATGAACACAATTTAAACAATGTTAGAAAAAAAATATTTATAACCTTTCTGGTTATTCTATACGACAACAACAATTAAATTGACAACAAATCATATTAACAGCAAAAACTGAATAAAAGAAAATGTATGAAAACGAAGTAAAATATAGAATTTCAATGAAACACTGCGAATCGAATTTTGGTCTCAGTGTAATAGAATTGATCGGACTGAGGAATAAATCACAGTAAAAACTGCGGACTGAATTCCGGATGTAAACTGATTTGTCACGGGTTAGCATGCTTATTTAAATAATACATATCCCGAAAACCTATCATAATTGGCTTTTAATGGGACTTATTTTGTGTAAACAATGTTTCAGAGTGTAATTAGATGGAAAATTAAATATTTTAATCTTGTTATTTTCGCTTGGTATCAAATGAAATCAGTGAAATTTCGTGTTAACATACGCCTCTTGAATTCAAAGAGATTTAAAAATTAATAATACACATCCGAACAAAAACAGATTGCTAGTTGTGTTCATTTATGTCTTATTTATATATTCGGATATGAAAATGTGACTGGAAAACTACGAATCATTTGAAATATTAAAACTTTTGTGTATACGTGTAAATTTTCAAAAACCACAAAATCACTAAAAAAAACTGTTTTTACAGAAATCAGACCATACGATTTTCTTACGGCATGTAAAATATTTTAGTTTAATGTATAGTCTTTCAATTTAAAGAGTTTCCAGGTGTGTGTTCTGTGGGTGCATTAATCTCCTTAAATAAGGGTCTTTTCAGATTTCGCCGCTGGACTATATGCAGTTGTTGGGTTTTTCACACATATTTCATAATTAGGTATATACGTTTGTAACACGCTCAGTCCCATTTGTGATTGTAAGACTTGTATACATTCTGTTTATAGATGGATATAATTTATATTGTAAATTCCCCCGTTCAGCTATTTAAAAATGATTCTGAAACATAATATTTATTTATCATTTGCTTGTCCAATTGTCCAAAAAAATGTATTTTTACATTCTTAGCTTGTCTTTTAAAAATTCAGATTTTCTTTTGCGACCATACAATTATTCTAAATATTATAACCCCTTTATTGTGACATAAATAACTTGAGGTAGTGTATTAAAGTTTCCCCCCATTTTCCATGATATTACAATTTACATACAGGTACTTATTTAATATCGGAACTTCGGTATCCATTCATTGGAGTGTTAGAATGTAAGTTTAATCTTGATGGATTATTGCAAGTAAATTATGAACTGACCATAATGAGAATAAAAAAACATGGTTTTCCCCTACAATAAAAAACCCCACAAAACATCATTTTAAAAACATTGGAACAATATTGATTATTAAATAGCATGTATGAATCTATTGACGCTATGCATTCCCCAGTTCTTTAAATTGTGAAATGTTGGGTAACAAAATAAGATAGAAATAATAGCTGATAATTTTCTAGTACAAATTCTTAATCATTAGTAAAAGTGATCGTTGCTTATCACCAAGTGAACAATTCTTCAGCTATGCCATGGTGAGAGCAAGTTAAGTTTATATCAAAATGGTGCTGTCTGGTTTGTTCTAGACTAACACACTTAGTTGGAATTTTTAGTGCCATCTCACTGCTGTGCGGATAGACATGGGGATTCACACATTATCATGATTCCGAGCCAACCAGTTTTTGTTCTAATGCTTTACTGTCGTGTGTTTAGCAGAGATGCAACACATACACATTGTATACAACTTTTAATTACAAAAATAAAAAAGAAATAACGTTAGAGAAATGAAGTAAGGAAAACTTATCGTATTATAAAGGTTAACATTGCTATCGTTGCCTTGTTTAGTGCCGACTGAAAAAAATCTGATTGTATGAACTGAAATTGATCACTTTTATACAATTTAAACCATAAAAGTGTTTAAAAAAAAACAAAGAACACGACTTATTCTCATAAAGAAATATATATTTACGGTAAACATTGTGTTCTTATATGGCAGAATATTTTTTTTTCAAATTTTAATAACATATTATACATGTACATTAAAACTCAAAAGCAGAAAAAGGAGAAACTATAAAGTTCAGAAAAAGAAAAGAAAAAAAAACCGTTAGAAAGGGTAATATATAAGACTTCCTAAATGTTGCATTATTGTGGCCAGAGATTGTTGTGTGGTTACTGTGATGTGCTCGTCACATGGATATTGACTTTTGTAATGACTGGAGTGCAATTCTCACCGACACTAAAAGTTATTTAATGATGAAAATGAAGTGAAGCTTCTACTGAAGAATATAATGCACCTATGACTTTAGATTTTTTCGATAACATTGTATACAACTTTTAATTACAAAAATAAAAAAGAAATAACGTTAGAGAAATGAAGATTTTTGATTACCATTATCACAAAGAAGTACAAGTATGTACCCTTGTCCATCGATCTGCACGTCCATACGACCATGCACCCTATGTTTTGGTTCACTTATGAATATACGTCAAGATCTTGAATATAATAAATGGTATAGTCACGATAGTACATTAATGATATTAAATTATTCTGAAATTCGTTAAAAACGTAACACCTTGCGCGACGTCTTTTTATTGGATAATGCCTGATTTCGTCCTTGATATGTCATTGTTGCCTCCGTGTTACCCTTAAGCACCGTTGCTAATTATGTAGGAATAGGTTCAATTTTCATTTACTATTTTCTTATTATGTATTGTATTGTATCTTATTGTGTATTATGTATGTATTTAATTTGTGATCTGTATACCAATGTATCAACAAAGTTTACCAGAAATAAAGATATATGTATTAGATAGGTATGATTAAGCAATGGATTTTGATAAAAAGCACAACAATATTTACTAATGGTTAGGTCACTATTAACTGAGAGTTCGAATAAAATGTTGTGCTTTTAAGTCTAGACATCAGCTACTAGATATAGCTTAGCAATCATATGCGGGCATTATATGATTCCCCGATATTACATTTCTGTTGGCCATTGTGCTGTCTGTTTTCACCACACTCTAAGATGTTGTATCTCGGGTATTGTTAATTTGAAGAATAAAAGACCTGAACCTCTATCCATACAGTGATTTCATAGGTTTTCATGATTTATTTTATTATTATAGTATTCTAGTTTTATTAAGGTATGCTGGTAAAATAAAATTAAGAAGATTTGACATCTCAAGGTCTACGTTAATTTGTCATGTTTTCTTTTCTGTTTGATGTTTACGTGTTACCTCGTTCGGATGATCTTACGCACGCGACGTACGTCCGTCCAAACAATGTTTCCGTACTATAACGTTTGAAGCCTCGACCAATTGATTTGATATATGGATATGTTGTTTTTGGGGTAAATTGGGTGAAGTTTTTTTCAGTTAGAAGGGCATCCGTGTCCATGGACACATTTTAAATTTTGTATTATTCAACATGGATTGTATCCTCTCCTGCCGCTGTAGCGCTGCTTTACCATGTTATGCAGTTGACTTGGTTCCTTTGACATTCTAATTACTGAGAATAATCTCCTCTGATGATTTAAAAAATAAAAAGATCAACATCCGGTTATAAAAAAAAAGAAGCAGTTTACAGAGCTCAGCATTGACGAGTGTCTGCGGTTGCTAGTGATGATATTTGGTTATTAGAGACATTGTAAGGTTTAAGGAATTCTAATAATATATGCTGGTTAGTAAATGATAAGATGTCTCTGCTAAGGTGCTGTTGTAGAAATATTTTTCTTGATTAAATAAAAGGTCCACGAGATCTACAGGAAAATACTGTGCATAGGCTGGGGAAACCTGTTGCTATGAACGGGGCATAACTATGATTAAAAATCTCAAAATGTATTTTTGAAATATGAAATGACAGTTGTAGTGTGCATAGCTTGACAAAAATGTACCTCTTAGTCAAATTTCAAGTCAAATGATCGTAGATGTCAAAATTCAACAATTAATTGTAATAAAATAGGTTAATTTAATGTTTACAAAACCGTTGCTAGTGTGACAAAACTACACAAAAATACTATATGCTACCTTAGAGCATTGGACTATCATTTGTAGAGTGTACATACACAGAATATAACATTTTGTCGAAAAGACTATGCAAGATATGTAAAATAAAACCACCATATTTGAATTTCCAATGATTAATTGACCCCTCCTCCATTTAGGTTGCTAGGCAACAAAGGACAAAGTGAAATCATCCAAAAATTTATATTTCTTACCTTTTAATGATTGTTTTTAATATTATATCTATATAAACAGTTTCTGAGATTGGGCCAACATTAACCCTGATCAGACCCACTCCTTTGACTTAAAGGTAATATGGAGTAGGCATTGTCTAGATGCGAGCACATAACTTCTGTCTGACCAGTGTGTATATATTTGAGTGAAAGTTGAATATCTCAAAATATAATTTTTTTTTTATTGTTGACATAAAAAAAAATTCGGAAAAAATACTCAAGACAACCATCTATCGACTTTGACTTTTATAATATATTACGTAGTGGAGAATACACTCCAACAGTAGATTCTTAAAAAGAATCTACAAGTGGGAATGTTTTTTCTCACCCCATGGACAAAGTAGTCCACAATTTTCCCTTTCTGAGATTTTTCTGTCTTACCCAACCCCCTGGGTGAGACAACCTACATGATCTTTTTCCCGCAAAATTAGTTAAAACTGTGTCCACTACGTGAGCCTTCATGTGATTAATTGACTGATTTGGACAAATTAATATAATAATAATAATTTGTTATGTGCATAATACACCCATGTGGGTCAAGCAAATACAAATACAATCAAACAAAACATAGAAAACATAGAAAATTACAATTTGATCATAATATAGGATACACAAAATAAATCCTATTAACTAACATTATATTTTTCACATGTCATACCTTCGACCGACAAGGACCTCCTTTTTTCAATTCTGTAGATTGCTTTATAAAGTCTCCTACTTCTGCCAAAAGTTCAGAATTTGTATTTAACAAAAACATTATTTTATTTAATGGTGTTTCTTCAATAAAGTCTGGTTTATTTAATATTATTTTGTTCAATAAATTGTTTCTAAGAAAGTGGTTGGCTGTACATTTTAAGAAAAAGTGGTATTCATCCCCTATTTCATTCAAATTACAATTTTTACATATTCTTTCTTCCCTTGTTATATCTTTATACCTCCCTCATTCAATCTCTAAAAATATAAATAAATGAATGGTTCAATTTCATTACCTTTAAATCTTACAAATTGTCGCAAATAAACCCAAATACTGCAATCCTCAAATCGGCGTCCAATTCTCAAATATATGGCGTTTTTCACTTTCTCAAATCGACGGCCATTGACGTCACTGACGTATACTTCAAATGACGTCAAACCCGTTAGGACATGGTTTTGAAACAATGATGGAGAAGGGACAAGACCAGTGTCAGAGTACATTGTACATTGTTTTACGCGTTGTGCAATATTTTAATTGTTAAATCTGGTTTATTCGTTTGAAAAACTGTTATTGATGAGACATTTCTATTGTTAAACTGTTGATGTTGTTTACAATACAATTGTTCTATTTAACGGCGTACTATTAATCAATAATCAATCAGAGAGCAGTAAATCGGCCATTCGTTACGTCATGGAATGCGCACGCCAGTAAATTAATGCGCAAGGTAAACAAAACAAAACACACGATCAGCTGCTTGTGAATCGGAATCATGGGGTGAGAAATAGAATCAAACACCGTCAAAAGTGCAAGACGGGGAAATCTCAGACACCCTCGGATAAGATTCAGGTCGTCTCTGACTCGGGAAACCCTCGTTAGAGACGACTGGAGTCTTACCTTCGGGTGTCTGAGATTTCCCCGTCTTGCACCCTTGCCGGTGTTAGATTCTATTTCTCTCACATAATACATTTCTATCTGCAACAGTGTTTTCATTTTATATTTTTACCTTTTTAATGTTCAGAAAGCTAAATAAGCCACAAATAAACAACAAAGTTTTATCGGCATCCGTGCTTTCGATTCTCGTTTATATTTAGATATTTCAAGTTCTTTCAAGTGAATAGAATCGTTTATATTTAGATATTTCAAGGTCTTTCAAGTGTCCCAAATGTTCACCTGTTGTCTGTCTGATTTGTTAAGTTGCAGTCAGTTCGTTGGTTGTTTTTGTATTGCGAGAATACTCGTCAGTTCTGAACATAAATTATGTCAGAACTCAAATACTTGTATCGTGTCTTGTATATATTGATCAATTGCTTTTTTACGCAAATTGTTGATATTTTTGTTTATCAAAGCTTACAATCAAGAGTTATATATATTAATTATATAATTTATTAATGTGGTCAACTTAGCCGAGTGGTAAGATGGAACATAGAGAAATAAACTCTTTTATCAAGAAGAAAAAAATGAAAATTTTGAAAGTCAAATTAGACTTTGAATAAGCCCAGCAGTGGTTCGAGACACAAAAGTCCCAAAATAAGTAAAGCACGTTTTGAAGCCTAAAATAGTAAAAGGTTAAAGTTCATATATTCAAGAACAAAAGAAATAATTGTAGATTCTTAAAAATAATTTACTGTTCGAACAATATATATATATATATATAGTGTGACGTCAGAGAAAGGTATTATACGCCAGCAATCATCATTTTGACTGTCAAACTACAATTCATATGAGATATTCCAATGCATCTTTAATATTCAGGAAGGCTGGTTATCGGCTTTTTAATGCAAAATTTCTTTTCTTCATGGGAGGACCTAAAAACATTGGCGATTATATTAAGTGTTCGATCTGATTTGGTCAGTTTCTTAGTTACTATACTGCGCTGAAGAAACAACATATTTTCTTTGAATTGTAAATAAAGACTTAATGAACTGCTTACATAATGTAATATTACCTTTACACAACGTGTGTCATTTATTTTAGCATTGATAGAAACAGCGTCCCCCCAAAGCATCAAAGAACTAATACAACGTGTTTTCGTACCGTACGATTTGTTCTATATCGCAAAGCACGACATTGCAAATGACACACATAATAACATACTTAATGAAATGTGAAGAAAGATTGTCGAGGACAAATAACAGAAACACACGTACAGAGAGCGGTAAGTACCCAAACATCGTGAATACCTTAAACATGCCAATTAACCATAAATAGCGTGGTTCGTATATTGATCTCTTGATAGTGGCATGGTAGGAATTCATCAAAACATATTTTTAGACATATATTAGCGCGATATAGTATAACACAGCATTTGTAGCAAACGAAATTTAACTCAAAATGTAGATAATGCATTCCAAAAACATGATATTAAAACCGTGAAGTCCGCCGTTACTAAATACTGGAATCGTATAATCCGGCGTTACATCGATGTTTCCTTTAATATCTCAATTATTGTGGAATTGTAAGCTAAGAGATTTTGCATATGTGTGAAGAGACTTTTAATTGACCAGATTATGCCTTTAAAATATGAGTGACTACGATCATTTTCTAAATAATCATTCAAATCGATCGAACTGACAAAAAAATTCACACACATTTGCTCCTTTTTCACGAATGTTTATGAAATTCGAGAAATTTAGACTAATTATACTTATACAAATCAAAAGAAGTGTTATAATAGATCCGAATGGAAATAACCTTTCCTTGGAAATCGGAAGTTAAGTTAATTTTTAATGCTGATTTCTTACCCGGCATAGAGGATTTTCCGGAAGTGAAATACCAAAAAAACGTGTTGCCGGTGTTGCTTTTACCGTGATGCCAGCAAAAATACCGGGATCCTGCGTTTTCGCTTGTACACGGTGTCTACTCTGATAATCGACATCAATATTTATAATTATCAAGTAAGGATATATGTTTGTATATTGTGCAGGTTGACTACAGCATTTGAACACCAATATTGTATTTATGTTGTGACATTTTGTCCACCTAATGCTCTGCTATTTGAAACAAAATTTAGAAGTTCCTTTGGATGGAATGTTCTCTTAAACGTGTTAAAGTAGTCTAGATTTTGCTTGTCATACTCATAGAATGCCTAACGTTATAATGTATAGAACTGTTTTGCTGAAGTATTTTTGACAGATTTTAGAGCATCTAGTGTTATAGTGACGTGCTGGGGGTGGGGGATACATCTTCGGGGATGTGAAATAGTCCCTCCGACACTCCCTCGACAATCGTTTGAAGACTCGTTTCACTCACTACCTTCGTGAAACTGAATTGAAGAAAAAATACTTTCATATTTCTTTCTAATAATGCAGTTTTATGGCGTATGGGGGACTTTAGTTTCACTCACTACGTAACACGTTCGTGAAACTCATTGGTGTTCGCAAAATTTAACTTCCATTTTCATTTTTTTTGTAATGTAATACAGTTTTATGGGGTACATCGATATCGGAGGTCAACAAATGAGGAATGTTTTGCTTTGCTCTGGTGATATTTTGTGCAATACAGAAGTCATTCCAGGAAAAAATGTCGTATTATGCAATGTTTTGTATGTTATTTTTTTGTAATTCTGGTCAGTTTTCCTTTTTTCATGTGTTGTTAAGTGAAAAACACTCCATATATTCCCAAAACTTACCATTTTTGCAGTTTTTTGTGGTCATAGAATGATTTCAAATGGAAATGTCAGAATATTTTGCTTGAATTTAGCAGACGAATTTTTATAGGCGCATGAGCCGTAGCTAGCAAAGATCGGCAAATATTAATTTTTCTTTAAAAAAAATCATATCATTTAAAAAATATATGTTTTGACTTGTTTAAAATGCAATACAATTGTCCCCATTATAATGCAATACTGAACATAAAAATGTATTCTTGCATATCCCGAGGTAGAAAATTCACATAAATTAAAATTCCGCGAAATGATGTTGACGACTTTGGCCTAGGAATAACATGACGTCATGACTTTGATAGCGAGATGTCATTCTGATTAATTTAACAATGTAAACACCTTTTATTGTCTTTTGTTACTTAAGGATGTAGATAACTATATTTCCAGTGTCTTATCAAATATATGATCATCAGTGCGTTTGAAAATTCCACATCAATTCCAAGCTTCTTGGTGATAAAGATTGTTTACAATGAATTTGGCCAGTTAAATAATACGACTCCTTTTCCTTTTACCTTTCCATAGCTGTGCTCCTTGTATTTTAATATCTTATTGCTGCTTATGTCAGTGTCAGGCAGTGTGTTATTATTATATGCTCACAAAATATCATTGAAATATCTCTTTCCAGAAAAAATTTTCATCGAAATATGTTGTCAAAAATGCCAGAAATGTAACACAATTCGTGTGACAACCTTCTTCTATTGAATTTCAAGGGTTTGTAAAAAAACAAAAAATAAATATATTCATCAGAATCTTAGATATTATGAAACTATAGAGCAAATTATACGGTAGTAAAAAATAGAAAGCTATGTTTGGGAAAAAAATTGTAATATTATCTGATCCTCTCTTATACCGCCGTCCCCTTCTCCTAAGACAAATAAAGAATAATCAGAATCAAACGAATACAACTGGAGGACAGAATTTAAAGGAATTTAACAATACAGTTGGGTGGTTGTCTGTGGTTTTTTCAATGAAATAATAAAGAATAGTCACCTTCAAACCACCCGTCCCCCTCACCAGCCGACCTGAAAATAAAAAAGACAAATGCAGTCATTTGGTAATTTGGACATCCACTGTGTAAATTATAAGAATTCAAAAGTTTTTTGTTATTGGTAACTAGTTATTTTTATCTCACAAATAAAGAAACTAGCAAAAGATGGGTGTGGGGTAACTTTCCTCGACAATTTCATTTTTTTCTGGGTGCCATGAAAAACATAAATTTAAATATTTTAAAAATCGGATGGTAAAAGTTTGTATAATTTGGTGCAATGATGTCTATATGTTTATTCATCAGTGTAGCGATTTTTGGTGGAAATTAATTGACAGGAATTGTTTTAATCCGATTTTTAATACCAAGGTGGACCTCAGGGCATCTCCCCTTTTTTGCAGTTTCCACTGTTTTACACGTGATTATCTCCAAACAGGATATTCAGATATGCTAGATATTTCATATTTATTCAACAACAACACTCTCAAGTGTATTTAAGCCAAAATACACCCTTTCAATCAGAAATAAATGTGCATATCTATTAGAATCTTTCGAAACTAGTATTACCATCTGGAGTCCAGAATACCCCCAAAATTGCTATATTTAGGACGTGCTATGGAGAAAACGGCACGGTGAAAAGTTTTGAAACTTTGGCAGATAATGTATTTAGACATAACTATTCCATGATGCAAATTGTTTGATGGGAAAATTTTAGGGTAACCCAGGTTTACACCATTAAATACGATTTTTAGAAGTTCATGATATCATTTTAGTTTTAAAATTATTTATTGGAGACTTTTATTTTTCATTTTTGGCATTCTCTCCGTGACTCGCCAACTTTTATCAACTTCCGGGAGAAAGGATTTCAATCTCATCATTAGGCAGCTGTGTGTTGCATGCGCATGCCCATGTTGCTGTAGAGCTCTCGCTGCTCGCTATAATGTTGTTGGTAATTTAAAAAAAAAGTTTGTTTGCACTGAAAGTTAATATACCATCAAAACATGAGAATAAAAAGTCGTTTGGCGAGATTCGACCAACAAAACGTGTATTTTCGTTGTTTTTGTGTGCAGCTTGTCTCCCAGCATCATTATTTATACATGTCCCAATTTTCGAACTACATGAGCAATGGCACTTCAGCATGAGTTTGAACTCCCAACGCTTCCTTTAATTCCATCTTATGTTGGTGGCCTATGTTAATTCTTGTTTTTATTATAATTCGCCCCAGCTTGTTTCTGTTTAGCAACAATAGGCTTCGCGCATGCGTAGTAAAAAGTCCACTAAGGTCATATATATGTTTATTCTCATAACCAAATTACATGGTAAAGAGATAAATAAAAAAAATACAAACATATTTACATCAGTTTCCAAATGGAAGTAAACAAATCAATAGCTACCTAAGGACATACTTTACTGTTAACTATTCTAATGAATTTACATAACTTACTTAATTCCACCACATAATTTGAATTCATTAAAGCACAATATTTTACAGTATTTGGACTACCTCTGTATGTTTGGGGGACCAACCTGGCTCTGTCATGAATAAAATCAGTGCATTCGATTAAATGATAAAATTCGTCTCCCAACTCTATATCCTGGCACAAATTACATACACGATATTCTCAATTTATATTTTGACACCGACCGATTCCTATGGGTAGTCTGATTAAAGGTACGACTTCTACAAAGTAAGAACAAGTCTTTATCTTTCAAAATTTTCAAAAGAGACCCCTTTTTGCATAATCTAAAATTCAAAGTCTTGGTAGCATTATCTACAGATGTACTCCAAATCACAGGCGCCCGTGGCACGGAATTACCACCCCCTTTTAAACTTTCTATTTACATATTTATTTTCAATAAAATATCTTTATTTCTTTATTATTCCAATTCTATTACCTCATTTGAACTTGTTCGAGTCAATATTCATACAATGCATCCATCAAACAAGGAAAAATACCAAACCAATGGAAAGAGGCACTGATAACATCATTATATAAGAAACGAGACAGAGGAAAGGCTTCAAACTATCGTCCTGTATCCCTGACCTCTATATGTTGTAAGATCATGGAACTTATACTGCACAGTAATATCATCAGTCATCTCGAGGCAAATACCATCCTGTCTGAAAATCAACATGGATTCCGCAAATATAGATCATGCTAAAGCCTACTGTCTATCACACTCCAGGAACTGGCAGATGGACTCAATAGTGGAGATCAAATGGACTGCATATTGTTAGACTTTTGGAAAGCATTTGATAAAGTGCCACACCAACGCCTATTGAACAAATGCAGTTACTATGGCATCCGAGGGAACACACTACTGTGGATTGCTAGCTTTTTACAGGACCGGACTCAACAGGTTGTCTTGAAGTCAGAAACATCGGACGTAACACCTAAAGTACCCCCAAGGAACTGTAATGGGGCAACTTCTATTTCTAATCTATATTAACGACCTGCCTGAATTGGTGACATCTACGGCTAGATTATTTGCAGATGACTGCTTACTTTACAGAAAGATATGTAAAGAGGAGGACACCATCTTACTCAAAAACGACCTTGATAATCTGCAACAATGGGAAGACACCTCGCTTAGGCAGTTCAATCCTGACAAGTGTGAGGTACCACGTGTAAAAAACAAAAGGAAACAAATTGTCAAAAATTATACCATACATGGGAACATTGGAGTTAGTGAAGAATGCAAAGTACCTAGGCCTTAACATCAGCAATAATTTATCATGGAACCATCACATAGGCACAGTAACTAAGAAGGCGAACACCATCAATGATTTCTTGAGCAGAAACATCAGCTCCTGTCCTAGTAAAATCAAGGCACAATGTTATACTACTCTAGTTAGACCAATTATGGAGTATGCCTGTATAATATGGGACCAAGTTACACAGAAAAACACAAGATAATTGGAAATGGTGCAAATAAGGGTAACAAAATTACCGAACACCGAGCAATCTTCCAAAGGGAAAGGCAAAACGCATACGTCAGCAAACAGACACAATCAGTCAACAATCGGAAAACTGGGAAAACCGCAATGGCCCTAACTTGGTAAAGGTATTTCCAACGAAATGGTGGGTTGAATCTGATTTTACGGCACCAAGCCTCCCGCTTCCATTACGGTTAAAAAGAGCAGCACGTTTTGTTACTGGGGATTATAGAACCACCAGTAGTGTAACTCAGGCGCTAGAAGCTCTGCAGTGGACTGAATTACAACAACCCAGGAAGAGAGCAAAAGTCATCATGCTCTATCGCATTGTAAACCATCTTGTTGCGGTTTCACCACAGCCATATCTTATACCGAGGGGTGTAGCACTTACAACTACAGGACACGACACCAGATTCCTACTACCTTACTCGAGGATACAAAGTCACCAACAATCTTTTCTTCCATCAGCAATCCGTCTATGGAACGAATTACCAACTGCTGTCGTAACTGCTTCCACCTTGGAAGCATTCAAAGACATCCCCCAGACAATTGCCATATATTAGACATGCCGGTTTTAATTGTATATACCACCACGATGACTATTAATATTTGTAAATAGTTTGTTGGAAAGATGTTTTCATTGGGCATGTGTATATAGTCATTTGCGATAATACACCAGGTTTTTGCAAATTAATGGAAGAAGAAGATTTTATGTTAACAGCAACGTGCATGTATATATGTACTTATTATCCACAAGGCAAGAAACTCCGAAACGTTTAAAATCGGACACCTGCTCGCTTCGGTTACATTTAATGCACCTTATGCCCATTATATCATTCAAACTAGGTCATGTATCAATTCCTAAAAGATGAATTTTTCCGCCGATGATCTTGTTTTGTGCATACGATATCTCAGTTCTCTAGAATTTTAAGATTTTCACTAATTTAGTGCTTCATTTTTAAAATAGTGCCCTACGTTGACGGATGTAGAGTTCGAGTCTTGTGCCTAATGTAATTACTTCAACGATGGAGCAAGAAAAGTTCGTAAAAGTTTTCCTAAAGGTTGCAAAATAAATCCGAGAAAGTTGTTCGAACTTTTCTTGCCCTATCGTTGAATTAAGTACATTAGGCGCAAGACTGTGCTCCAAGTCTGTATAAATTGATCTATTAAATTCATCTTAACAACATTACTCAACCATTTTCTAATATTTACATTACAACAGGAGGAGTTAAGTATTAGCCTAGAGAATATCTGATCTGTTGATTTTTCTTATAAATCTACATAGCTTTTCTAGTTTTGTTTTTTCAGAAGTACACATACAATGCAATTTGTTTAAATTTTAATATATTTGGCCTTTGAGTAAGATATCTACTTACTAGTTGGATTATATTTTCCTTAAAAGATGACATTCTATAATATAGTGAAATTCGTCAACAATAGATCTGCTATTACATTTTAACACTGTCTATTTTCTCTGTCGATACCATACCATCGTCTATCACTTTTGGTGAGTTATGTATCAAAGAATGTCAACTATTGTGTAAACTGCTCATGGAGAGGTTCATAATTAAAGCTAATATCAGGTAGGAATTTTTAAGAATTGTTGAGACCAAATGTAGGAATAGCATGTATCATCACAAAAATGTGTTTAACAAGTTTAATCCAAGAAAAATCCAAATTTTCAACAAAAAGGTTATACAAAATTTTATAGGATAAATATGAGAGTTTTGTTTCTTTACAGGTTAACAGTTTTGCTCAATCTGATATCATTCTTAATCATGCTTTTACAACAATTTCAATAGGAAACAATCCAAGTCCATCATATATCATATAACAAGGTATCGATGTTTTTAACTTCAATTAAAGCTTGCAAAATCTTAGTTGTACTTTTTCAAGACATTGAATATTCTTATTAAAATCCCATATTTCTGAACCATATAGCAATATTGGTTTTAACATTTTGTTAAAAAGTTCAAGCTGGCATTCAATTGATAAATTATGCGTTCTACCTCTTTTCCAAACTTCAAACATTGCTTTTGTAGCTTTTTCGGCTCGCTTTTTAATAGTTTTGTAAAAATTTACTGTCCTGTTAAACAGTATTCTCAGATAATTAAATTCATTAACAATTTCGAATTCAGACCCCTTTAATGTACATTTTAAATTTGTTGATTGTCTCCCTTAAAATAAAAACGCTATAACTTTATCTGTGTTTGCTTTTAATCTCCAAGTATTGCAATATTCATCAAATTTATTAAAATATTTTGTAAATTATCGTGGGTTTAAGTCATTGGGACAGTATCGTCAGCATTTAAAAGTGCAAAAAGGCTTCTATGAAATTTGAAACTGTTTCTAAACTATTAAGATTTGCATTAAAAATCCTTTGTAGATCGTATAGGAACATAGCAAACAGAAAAGGCGATACATGATCTCTTTGCCTAACTCCCATATCACAGTGTAAATAATCAGATTTACAATAATTATAAATCACACATGATTTTACAGAGAAAAGAGAAAGAGAAAGGAAAATGAGAGAGAAACCACCATTCTTCGAAGAATTGATTATGCATGTCCTTTTCTGTGAATGGAGCATCATACATGTAGCATGTAGTATTGGAGGAAACAACCAAACAATTAAGTGGTTTACTGTGCATTGGTTAATTGCTCATTTTTGCTATTGTATTTTGCACCGCGATGTTCATCTAATTTATATCGAGATCGAGCTTGTTG
>MJUT01008843.1:357981-368861 GCA_002080005.1 Gigantidas platifrons | reverse complement strand
AAAGAAAACGTCTTGAAGAGCCAAAGTGGATTTTCAATATAACTTAATTTCAAGGAATGGTATATTATTCATCGGGTATGATGTAGAAAACTTATGTATAGACTTTAAAAGGTGTTTGTGTCTGTAAGACACATACAATGCCCCCGCGGTTATAATTGCAAAAGGGTAAACCAATGTTTTGCTTATTCAGCATCAAGCAGAAATGACTGAAATAAATGAATCTGTACCTAACAATGTGAAGGAGTGTTGTTTACACGTTAACATGTGACGAACGGACGGACGCACGGACACACAGGGGTAAAACAATATGCCCCCCCCGACCAATAGTTGTGGGGGCATAAAAACCCTCGTTTGTGTGACAGGAATCAAATACATAACTTGTCACATATACAGGATGTAATGAATGCCATGTTATCATACATATAGCTAAAATACAGCTCACTTGTCGTGATCGTATGGTAGTTGGATTGATAATCACCTATGAAATCGGTCCCTATCACCACTAACATTGTGAGTTCGAACCCTGCTCAGGTGAGGTGTATTCAATACAACATTATGTGATAAAGTTTGTCAGTGACTTACGGCAGGTTGGTGGTTTTCTCCGGGTACTCTGGTTTCCTCCACCAATAAAACTGACTGCCACGATATAGTTGAAATATTGTTGAAAGTGGTGTTAAACACCATAACCCTAACCCTTAAATACAATCAACAAATCAACTAAATATACTTACTTTATCGTTCCTTTCACACAAAAATTTTAATTTCTGTGCCTTTTTGTGCATGAAGACACCATCTAGATGTCCTGTTTCAGCTGCTCTGATTTCTATTGCTTTGTTACCCCAACCCATCACTTGTCCTGTACTGATGTATGCTGTAAAACATTAAAAAAACAAATTCTGCATTTACATTTGCTTGGAATATAAAGTTGTCAACTTTCTTGATTCAGAATGTGTATTTAATTTGCTTTTCTTAAGAAATGTTTTATCAAATTAAATTGTATGAAGGTAAAATAAAGAATGTGTTTTTTTTTTAAAGAAAGTGTAGTGTCTGTCCTCTGTTAATGTGAAATCTAAAACATTATTTTCGAGGAGAACAAAAATGTGTGGTTCATATTAATAGGTTAATAGAAGGAATGGGATCAAGGTTCATTACAACTAATGTAGTAAAAAGAATTACAACAACACAGACATCTCCTACAGATGATACAATAAAATCAAATTGTTCTCTGGTCAAATGCTATCTATAAAGGAAACAATTTTGCACCTTTCCAAGCCAGGACCTGAATCTCCAACATCATATGTCATGGTTTTGATTGTGCTTAGTGAGTTCAGTTAAGATGAGAGGTGGTTGTTCGTTTTGTTATTATTGGTGAAATTGATGACCATCACTGTTTCATAACAAGAAAAGAAACATGTGCTATGAAGAAATAAGGAAGGATGTTTAATACTAAAATAAGAATAAAGATTTGATTTGACAAAGAACTCACCAACAGATGTAGGTAATTCACCCCACTGTAATATCACATTCTTTGTAATTCTACTGTTGGTATCTACATACACACCCTCATCTGTAAAACAATAAGTAATAGTGATATGTAATGTCAATTTATACCACCATTTTCCGAACTAAACGGTAAAACAATCGAACGTGATGCGTGAGATTGTTTAACCGTTTAACTGAAAAACCGTGGTGCAAATGATTTGTAACATTAAGCCATACACATAGATACATAGATAGGCCATATTCAGTAGAAAATATATAAACACTATTCATGTGCCTGACTACCTTTAATAACATATATAAAATCTACAGCTGACAACACACTCTTATCAAAATTTTACATTAGGCCTTTGAAAATGCCAATAATTAAACATATTTGCTGTATCTGTCAAGTCAGCGACCACCATGATGATATCAAAAACAAAAAGCGATAATGAGTCCTTATATGAGATTGACAGCATAGTTCTCATTGCCAGATAAGTTTATGATTTTCAGAAGAAACATGCTGGTCCAGTTCATTCTGGCCACAGAGTCATGTCCCAAAATCTGTAAAACTAGACCTTACAATAAGTATAATATTTTGTATACCAAAATTTTACTTACTATCATAACATAACAACAGTTGCATCTGATTGGTGTTGGGTAAAACTACAATGGTATGGGGAGTGATGGGAAGTTGAGTCTGAAAATATAAAAAAAAACCATCAATTATTATACAGTATACTACATATGAACATTTATGAAACATACATTGCATCACCTAATAGTTTATATTCATTCTCAGTTTTTTTTTATCATTTAGCATTAAAATGTCAATCAATAAAAAATGAGAAGTTAGAAGTAAATGTTATATTTTACAAATTATTTTAATGATAGATGTAATAGCATGAACATAACTTTAAAGGAAATGGATTAATCTATCCCTTGAAGTCTTCTTAATACAGATAAGAAAAATGTTAAATTTGAGATTTTGTTTGTGTGTGGAAATGTTTTTAAATCAAATTAAAATAAACTGAAAAAACCCATCAATTACATTCTGTAAACATATATAATACCAAGTGGCTCACCTGAGCCTGTATCAGTCAGCTAATTATACGTGCACAGCTTATGTTCAATCAAGACCAGTTTTTGAGAAAATAATTTGATTAATTTTCACATAGGATCAGTCTTATGTTAAACTATGTCCTGTGGTGGCAGCCATCTTGGATTTCTTATCAACACAAAATAGACATTTTGTAGAGGACTATTCAAGTCGAGTTTGATTTCAAACGGTTAAGCTGTTTCACAGGAAAACAATTCAAAATGCTTTTCCAATAGTCCTAAGTTTAAATTTGAGAGAATACAATTATTTCTCCTAAGAATTCTTCCTCTTGGGAATTTCTTATGTTTAATCTCTTACAACTAAATATACTGCTGCTTGCTGCCTTGGACGAGATGCTCGTTGCAATTGGCTAGTCCTGTCATCCAATCATTTTCATTTATCTGAATATATTGATTAAATTAAAAAAAAAAATGACCAAGTTTGGGTTTGTCAGTTTTGTAGTTTCTGCCGTGGTGGCCTTCTTGGATTTCCGATTGGCACAACAATATTAATTTTGTAGAGGCTCATACAAGGAACAGCTTAGATTGGTTTGCTGTCAAAATCTACAGTGGTTTCAGAGAAGAAGAATTTTAAACATTTTTCCCATAGATTCATACATTCAACTTGCCCTGTATTGACATCCATCTTGTATTACCTATCAACACAATGAAATAAAACCTTTGTAACACACCATGTAAAGATTTTCCATGCATAGTTTGGTGCCATTTTCTCAGATTTTTTGTCAGAAAAAGATTGCAAACGTGAAAGGCTGACGGATGCAAAGGGATAACAATACCTGACGTGAACCTTTTGTCCAGGTAAGCAAAACAAATCTAAATTGAAAAATATGAAGTTTTAAAGCAATATATCACATAAAAACTTGTGAGGAAATAAAAGCTATGTACATATACTGTGACATGCCTTCACCACCTCTCAAAAGCAGCAAGTTTACAAAGAACAGTTGTGCCAAATCTATATTTCTAAAGCAGTGTAAATTTCACTTAAATGAAAAGCATCTTATATACAGTGCTGCAATTTCAATAAAGTTCAATTTATCCAATATTTTAAATATTTGAATTGTCTCCTTAAAAAATTATTTTGGTTGTATTTTTGTAAAAATAATATATTTCTTCAGCCAAGGGAATAAATAAATAATCAAAAATATCATGCATTTTTTCAAAGTAAAATAACCAATTTCAAGATGCAACTGGCATTGCTAATATAACACAAATGGGTAGTGATTGAAAATTGATAAAAGTAATTCATATTCTGAAAAGTTAGTTGAAATTCATATTACAAAAGTTAATAAAAAAAATTCCCCCTAAAGTTTAAAAGGTAAAATTATATGTCTGAAAATGAATTGAATCCATATTCCATAAAGGGCTATGCTGGTTGCAGCACGATACAACCACAGATAGTGGACATGCCTCCTGCATCAGTTTTACTGCAGTCCACTCTAACTCGAAAACCATAACTGATAGGAGGATATATGCCGGAATACTACCTGAAGACTTTGTCACAACAAAATAAACCGCATCAAAATTGGATGTAAATTATAAAATGAACATCATCTTCGCATATTAGGTCTCTTTTAGCCATTTTCCAAAATAAAATAGGAGCATTTAAATAAAAAAAATTGCATTAAAATTGAATGAATAATAAAAGTGTTTAAATTTTGGAAATTGGCACTTTTTGGTCCCTTTTTCTTGTGTTTATCATCAAAGACCGTAAGATTTTGGAAACTGGCAAGGCTACCATCTACCCCCACCCCACCCAAATTAATACCAACCTTTATTCTGTGCCAATGATCATTGTGTTAAAGTGTTAGAACGACTGGTCAACTAGAGCAAAAGTTATCACACAGTAAACATTGTGTCTCCTGACAGATCAAAGATGACGACAACAGCAGACCCATAACAGACAACAGCAGACCCATAACATAATGTTACCACAATTGTTTCCCCTGTTGTTTATAAGTGCTGTACTTAAATATTTAGTGTATTTTATCTATAACAGAAAACTTAACTCTGAAAGTTTATAAAAGTTCCATTTTATATTTTATTAGCAGTGCCTTTGTAATAAATAACACAGGTAGCCATTCTAATTAGCAGGTAAAAATATACCTGGTTGACAAAAAATGCTACACCTGTATGTGAGGTATTGTCTGTATTTCCACGGTACTACAGCAAAATAAAAATTCTAAATTGAACCTTACTTGTTATGTTATATAAAGAACAAGAGGTTTTATTTGTAGTGTCATTTCTAGATGATTACAAACATAGAACAGTGCTAATCATTAATACAATATTGGTTGTAAAATACAAAAGCATTAAAGAAAGCATTTTTACTATTTTTTATAGAAATGTCCATCATGTCATCAAGCTTGCAGTCTTGTGTGTGAAAACAATCTTAACAGTGATTATGAAATACTGTCATATACCTGAAATGACTACCCTTTATTTGATTTTATAAAAGTTATTTTTTAGAAGTCAGTAATTTCATAATCACAGTCTGATTCTTTAAGCTATTAGATTTAATGTTAACAGTGGTAGATTTCATTTTCAGTAGAAGCAAAAACATGCAAGACGACAAGACACTGTTTCTACTTCTGAACAATCCACCAATTCTACTTCCTAATAATATTAATTGATATTTGAAACTAAAACTACAGAATATCTATCAAATGGAACTATAAGATTGACATTCTCTTTATCTGATTGTCTTACAAAACTGGATTCTCCCAATGGCCTGAAGTTGCTAACCATACAAGGGCTTCTAATATCTTGGAATTACTAACCATACCTAGGGCTCCAAATAGCTTGGAATTGCTAAACATACCTGGGACTCTAAATAGCTTGGAATTGCTAACCATACCTGGGGCTCTAAATAGCTTGGAATTGCTAACCATACATGGAGCTCTAAATAGCTTGAAATTACTATAAACCATACCCGGGGCTCTAAATAGCATGTATGGTAATTGCTTCCCAACACTGGGTCTACCAACATTCTGTAAACCTTCCCATACCCGGAGTTCCTACTAGAATGTATTTACTTCTTTACACTGATTTACCCAACACTGAGTCTCCAATTGTAAATTGCTTCGCAACATTGAGTTTCCCAATCATCTGTGCTTCCTTCCCATACCTAGGGTTCCACTTCCCAATATAATGATGGTCATATACATATTTGTTGGTGGGCAGATCTAATGTACCATTCAAGGATCATCTCAGTCAAGTTTAATACTGGTTGAATGGATTCATGGAAGAAGGTAAAAAGTCAGCAACATACAATGTACAAGTCCTGGTCAAAGTTCAAATAGGATTAGGCCAGGTTACACAAAATAAAATGATTTTTATTACTAACATATGACAGAGGCAGCTAGGGAAAGAGATCAATCATTTTTGGCAAGGTAAGATTTACATGTAATTATAAAAGAGAATATCTGGTATGTTGAGAAACATAGAAATATACAAACTGATTAAAGCTGTTAGATAACTTACATGTGAGGGAATGTACAAGTCGTATAATGAAGTTGTATCCACATCTATAGCATGGAAACCAGAATTAGACCCATATACGACCTTTAATCTTTGACCTTCTTCAACCAACAGGTCAACTATCTGTGGTTTATTAGCTAAATCTGTAAATGACTGAAAGAAAAATAAATATTTTTTCTAGATAATACTGACAGAATAATTTGACCTGTATTTGTGATTCAACTTAGATACAGGGAACCAGTAGAGTAAATATACTAAACCATCTACAGTGAAAACAATATAGCATACATTCAGTCTGTCTGCTACCATATCATCTTGTTTTTCATGTTTAATTGAGTATAAAGTTATTGTATTTTTGTTCTCAAACAAGATTATATAATGTAAATGTCATTCTTTTTTTTTTCAAAACTCCCATATTAATCATAGCTTAGTAACATGTGAACATTTCTGTACATATTAGATAATATTTATTTTAGATTTACCTTTTTATTCTTTGTAATATTGATTGATAAATTAATCAGCAGGTAAACACCATGTTTGTTAATGACACATGTACATAGTCATTAAATGTGGTTATTCCAATTATCAATAATTGATTATTTAAAATGATGAATCAAATGACAGCATCATATACAACATGTTATGGCAGGCTGATTATCTTATATAGAAGATTATTATACCTTACTATTGAATAGTATAGTTGATTTTAAAAGCTTATTAGAGCTTGTGTTGTATGTATACTATACATCGACTCTAAATAAAACTTTGAATTGAATTGAATTTATAGTAACACAGCAAGAAATGGCAGTGTTGTTTTACTGCTTTTTCTCTCTGCATCCACCAATAACTAATTATTCCCTTTTGGCTTTTGGAAATAACTCCTTCTCAAGTTGATAATTACGGTTATTAACTTTTTATGAAGACCATAACTGCATATTACTGAACTATCTCTTTCTTTAATTAATATGTGAACAGAAATAGAATGGCTGGTCATACATGAAAAAAAAGGAGAGAACTTATGCAAACTCATATTGAAGTTGACAAGAATTGTGGTACATTATGTGAACTCACCTTGAAGGCCATAAATTTGTGGTAAGGTTTTGGTGCCCAGGCATAAATCTCAATACTGTCTAGTAAAGCTATCACCAAAAACTTAATCTTCTCATATTTTACTGAAAACAAAGGTGTAGAAAATATTCAGTTATGGGTTATGGGTTTATGGTACTTAACGCCACTTTCAACAATATTTCTGTTATATTGTGGTGGAGGAAACCAGAGTACGCGGAGTACACCACCGGCCTGTCGCAAGTCACTGACAAACTTTATCACATAATGTTGCATCGAGTTCACCTCGCCTTAGCGGGGTTTGAACTCACAATGTTAGTGGTGATAGGCACTAATTACATAGGTAGTTATCAATCCAACTACCATACGATCACGACCATGACCGCCCCTATTCCATTATGATTTGTTTTGTCAAAAGAGTAATGTTCTTTAACCAACATATTCTACCTTCCTGGCTAGTGGTCAGTTATCTATGAGCATTCATTTATCCTACTATTGTACTAACCATGTTTATGTTGTCATTCATATTTGTAATAGTATGTGGTCTTTTGGAGTAGAAGTCAATCTGTGCAGGTTTTTTTTTTATCGTTTGCTTATATATGCATTGCTGTTGATGATCCAGCTATTGCTGTTGATATTGGTAGAATTGTTGACCATACCATTTCAATTTTTTTTTCATGATTATTTATATAAAAATGGAAATATTGACAAAATTTTAAATAAAGGTTTGGTTTAGATATAATTCACTGCATTCCAATTTATAATAAAAAAAAATTGTCCTTGTTTATTAGATAAAAAAATATGCACAATGTGACTGTTTTATAACTTGTGTGATACCCAAAAGTTATGATTATACAAAAACCCTTAAAAGTTATGATTATACAATCAAAGTGCTGAAAGCACTGATGGAAGTTGTTGCTTTCTGTGTTTTTTTTTTTATTGTGTGTAACAATATTTCATTTGTTTTACAATAACTGTTAAAGGGGCATTATCTGCCAAATCGTAAATTTTTGTTACTCATAAAAATTATCAGATATGATTGATGCTTTAATAAAACGTGTTTCTGTAACATATAAATGTTATGAAATGTACGCTTATCGGGGAAATAATGTGCAACTGGTCGTGTTTTGAGATCGATCAAGAAATGGACACCATCTTATTAATTNGCGACTTTCTCAAAATGACGATTACAAAAATATGTCCATTTAAAATACATACTGTGGCATTTTGAGTACATGCCATATTGATAACTATAAAAAAAAAATCATTATCGTTGATTGCATTCTTTGTCGGGATCATTATCATTACCAGGTAAATCAAACCAGGTGTCCGTGAGATCAAAGATTATGCAATCAAAACACAAATTCTATAATCCGTTGATTGGCTTGTAAAATGTAATAAAATTGTCATTGTAGTGACTAGGCCTAATTAGCTTTAATCAGCAAATGAAAAAGAAGAATGGATTGTTACAAACATTTTTCTACGATTTTATTTTTTGATTTTTTTTTGTTGTTGTTGAAAATCAAGTGACGAATTGGGTACGGGGAATACTCGTCACTTTCGGAAATCAATCGTCAATGACGAAAGTGACGAGCGCTAGCTAAATCACTGAATATAATGGCTCGAACTGATACGGCTGGATGTCTAAATCATCAACATGATCGGAGATATTACTGTCATCACTGTCCATGATATCTATCGGCTGTTTACTGTCTCACCCTCGATCGCTCAACTGATCGTTTATCATGGAAGTCATCCTTTGGCGCATGTGACGTCACGTAATCACGTGACCACTCAGCTCATTAAAATGTAGAGGTCACAGATCGCGTAACTCGAATAATTCAGCGCCCTCTATCCACTGTCGCTACTCGAGGGCTTGAAGGCAGCCAATGATAAATATCCGTCATCCCCTCTGATTTAGAGGGGACCAATCAAATTTCTTCTATGTTTTGAGAATGCGCAGATGCGTCTTCCGTTGTAAACAAACCTGTTGAAAAAATGGAGATCAACATAGCGTTATCGTCAATTGAAGCAAAATACGGTTTCCATTTCAAAGAAAAACAGTTATCTGCAATTAAATCAATCGTAGAGGGAAATGAGACATTCGTTGTATTAACAACAGGATATGGGAAATCGAAAATATACATGCATTTGCCAGAAATATTTTTACGCGCCTTATTTTGATTGATTTCGTACCCATAGTTCATAGCTTTGGAGTACTTCCGATTGACGGAAAAAATCAATGAATGCATTCAGGCGTTAATGTAGCGACCAGCGGCAGCGTAATATAACGACTGGATTATTCGGGTTACAGATCGCGGAGATATCAAAAGGTAATAATCAATAAAATGGGCGTCCTAGGGCGTTATTTTCAATTAAGACAATGTTTATAGTTTATTTAATGACCAAATCAAACAAAATCGAGAATTTTATTTTTTGTGTCATTAGTCCTTTAAGAAGAGATCATTCATTTTGGCACCTGAAATAAACATTAGTTTTTAATGTTTCTTTTACACCAAAATGTTGTAGCCGATGGATAACTGATTTTTCTACAAAAAATAATAACTTGTTGGCATTAACTTTTTACTTATGCAGAATATGTTTTTCATTTTAAATATGGCAATTATCTTAAAAGTCCAAAACATCCCTTTAATTCTATTTAATCTAATTTTAATTTACAAAGGTATCTGAACTATTGAAATGTCTAAAATGTCTATCAGAAATTTGAGGGAATTTACTACTTGTCAGAATCTTGTTCATTCTCCTCTGCATTGGGACTTGGGAGAGTGTCTTTGACCTTTGCATTTGCTGGTAGTTCCATACAGAAATCGTGATATTCCACAGGAATGACACGAGATTTGCAAAGACACAGCAGATCTTTTTTCTTTGCCAAAGATATTGCTTATTTTGCTTTATATTTTCTTTGTAATTTGATGGTCTCTCTACTCCAATTAGAAAGGGTCAGAGTTAAAATATCAGCTGCACAGTTTGTCTATTTTCCATTACATTTCAATTCTTCCACTTCGGTACGAAAATGTATCCAGATAATATCTTCTTCAAATGATTCGTTTGTATCAGTATTTGAAAAGAAGGTAATAAATTCATGGGCATGATCTATATGTTCACATAAAGTCTGTCTCAGGTCATTCTCATTTCGAACGTTTGGAACATGCAACAGAGCAGCCTTAAAAACAGTTTCCGTCTGCTGCTACCTCTTTCCGAACAAGACCCTTTGTAGCAAGTAAGCGGTCTAGTTTTTCTTCACTACTGTTGCGCTCACGTTCGAAGTATTCTGCCTGCTATTCACTAACTTCTTTCACAGATTGCATAAAATGATGTTCATTTACTGCATTCATACGAAAAAAGGAGTTGTGTCAATTGTCTCTTTTAAACAGTTTGATATTTGTTGTAAAGGTTTCATCATCCTAGCAGCATGTTCCAGAGGGACAGAGTCCTTTTTGCTGATCTTTTATGGTAGTTTTGTTCCTTTTAAGTTTATTGTCGTTTTTCCTCTTCTTAATTGTTTCATTATTTACACACTTTTCCTTCAATCTCTGTCCCACTTTAACTTTTCTTTTTATTTTAATTGACTGCTTTTGAAGTCTGTTTGACAGGTTCCATTTTTCATCTTCAGTGTCTGTATCGATTTTTCCTGCTTCGGGTAAGTCAGCGGAAAGATTTGAGTCAGACGAATTATTGGTTAGTTTGTACGACTCTTCACTGTCAATAACGGACTC
>MJUT01008843.1:314350-354822 GCA_002080005.1 Gigantidas platifrons | reverse complement strand
GTTTCACTTTAGTTTTAATCAAAATAAATTATGGACAAATTGGATATCAAACAGGGCTCTTTTATACAACAAACCCAGTATTTTACACCAGACAGTCGATCCGGTGGAAGGTAAACCAATGTTTGGTTACGTAACCATAAAATGAAAGCAGAATCGTATATTTACGTGCAGTGAGATCTTTTTAGCCAATAAATGTCGTTTCCCCATTTATCTAAAGATTGAAATTAATTATTTACTACAAATATTTGTTCCAAACTATAAAAATAGTGATGATAAGCATGAACAGCTATTGTGATAGATGGATTATATTGTCAATTTACACCTTGTTTCCTTTCTGAATCCGCCTTTGATTTTGCTATTTGTCTATTGAATTGGGTGACAACATAGGAAGTATGTTGCATGGCAACAACTTCCAAAAAACCCCTACAAGTTATGATTGTACAAAAACCTTACCAATTTTAAAATGAACACATCCTTCTAACTCTCCTACATTTACCCAGCCTGCTCTTTTCTCATTCTGAAAAAAAAAACAAAAAACAAAACTAAATTGATCTACATCTATGTCTACCATCTATTCATGATCGTGACTACCAGAGTGTAGTACGAGCATTTGTTGTATTACTGCAGAATGAGTGTGTCATTTAGATAACACCATGACCTGATGTGATTCAACACGCCTTGTGTAAAATAACCGATGAATAAAAAAAACTTGTGTATTGTATATTGCCAATATTCATGTATTAATTTACTAAATTTTATTAAAATTGTAAAATATTCCTTTCCCCAAAACATTACTTAATTTATAGGACCAATCGGAATAATAGCTATATTGGAATTTTATACATTATGTAAATTCTACAAACAACAAGTATTTCAATACAATGACCACCCTCTGGGGACAAATTGATATATGCATGGACAGTAGGGGTCAAGATAAAAATCAATACAAGTCTTATGATAGAAGCTGAAAATCACAGCTCATATTATTTCAACATTGTTTACTGCATTTTCAAACGAATTTACAATCTACAATATTCAGTAACCCCATTTTTCACTGTAAATTTGCAAATTTTATTCCACATTTTATCTAGAAACATCTACATCAGCACTGTTCTATACATTAAAAAGAAAATAAATATAAAAGTTTTGACTTTGTAAATGATCTCGGACAATTGATATAGATATATTGATATATATGTCCAGTATGGTAGCACATCAAGAAGAGACAGGAGAGACTTGATGAAAGCTTCAATAACTCAATTATTACTCCACTGTGATGCAAGGAATAATTACTTGTGTGCGCTATACTGTAATAAATTACCTTCTATCAAATGTCTTTATTTCTACAAAAATATCAACTAAAGAGTTTTATTATTGTGCTCTAGTCTTTAACATATGTAATAATTCATATTGAGACTTACAGCTTCCTTTTTAAATATCTTGTTATTTAACCATGATAAGTAGTACACTCTGATTTTATTCTTCTTCCCAGAGATTGTCACCAGAATGTTTTGTCCTTCTAATACTTCCATCTGTTGAAACCTCCTTCGTGATATCAGTGTATAAACTGAAAGTAGAAAATGAAAATTCATTGATTATATGAAAGCAGGAAATAAAAAATAAACTTCATGCTTACACCAGTATAAACCAGAACACAGAAACCTATTTCTATCAATGCGTGGTACATGCGATACCTGTGTATTATTATATTGCTATAAGAAAAACCTGCTGAAATTTCTCTCTGATATTTTTTCAGTTTCTTGTAAAATTTATTGTGTAAATGGGAATGTTAGTATTTTTTAATTTGGGGATTAAAATATATTTTCTAGGAGGAGTTCAGACTCACAGACATGATCTATCTAGTGTTGGGGTTAAAAGTTCCCTATCAGCTTTGTTCAGATAGGTTGCCAACATAAACTCAAGTAATTAATGTAATGGGTAAACAATCTGAAATTGTCTAAATATGAGACGTCAATCATTAAAGAAGGAGGTGATTTAATATTTATTATGTAAGTGTAGATCCATGTACTGGTCAACTGTTAATATTGACCATACATTTGAGTGTGATTTTTTAAGTCAGAATTTATATTTCATTGCTTATTCAAATGAAGGTCAGTCTTGGCATGTAGTGTCTAATGACGAGTACCTTTTCCCTGGCCACTTCTGTCTAACAACATTAGACCAGCTTCTGTTCCTATCAACAGGTTCACACCTACAATATAAAACATAATCATTTACTTACATCAATTGTTCTTTATGTTAGAACTAAAATGACCGAACATTACTGAAAATACAAGACAAAAGCCACCAATTCATTTCCAGTTACAAGGGTGGCAATGCTTTTTACTTTCAAGCATTAAACACTCTTATTTCACTACCATTTGTGCCATATGGACCTGAAATTTTTGTTGTAATTCAAACCTGGTTTTTAAAACTACAGTAAGCATCAAATTGAAAGAAAATTTCATCGGTACCAAACTTTAATATATTTTTGGACAGAGATCTGTCATAGTTTATACATCACAATTATTGCTTTGAAATTCAACGAAGCTATGGACACCAGTGTCTGTGGTTTAACAATCATGAATATTTATATTTCAAACTGTTTCTTTCAATATCTACAAGCTATACCCGGTAGGTGTTTTTATTCTGTAGATAATACATGTTATATATCTAAATAAATGCCATATTTAATAACTACAAGTCTTTGTGGATTATAGTTATAATAGGCAAAGTCTCCATAGAGTTATAATGAAACACGTTCTTCTGTAAACGTCCCACTTGGCCTCTCATCTGATAAATATGATATAACAACTTAATAGTATCTCATTATTTTAAAATGTTAAATTTACCCCATAAAGCTGCACACAGAATATCTGACGAAAACTTTTTCTTGTATTTCCTTATTTCTGGTGTATCACCAATAGCCTCTGTGGTTGTCTGAGTCGGTGTTACGTTGACATTGATCTGTGATCCACGTCGAGATGCCTGGGATACCGAGCCAATCGTTGATCCACCAGCACCGAAACCGAAAGCTGAAAATGACCGCTGGTGTCGTATTGATTGGCTTGACTGACTGACAGCTTGTCGATACTAAAATATAAGATACAATTGATTAATAAACTGATACATTGTTTGAATAGTTAGGACATGACCACAATATTACATTACTGGCTTGTCAATATAAGAGGAGGTTATTGTCCAGGTTTAATCAACTATATAGTCTTAGAAACCTCTATCTTCAGGAATAGTTAGAACAGGACCACAATATTACATTACTGACTTTTCAATATAAGAGGAGGTTATTGTTTAGGTTTAATTAACTGTATAGTCTTATAAACCTCTATCTCCAGGCTTCCCCAGAATAACACTTACTGGTATATATGATACTAGTATTGGATTACAATATTATTTTTGTTGAATTTCAACTACTTGTGACTTATATTATTCCGAGGATAACATGTGTTACCACATTCCTCCCCTATTACATAATTGCTGTCATATTTCATAAGAACGTATAATAAATCTTTTCTTCATAACAGTTTATCCTACTAAAGCAACTTTTGTTCCTAAGATATAAACAATCTAAATTTAAAAGCTCTTTAATCATAATTTGTATCTATTCTTTCAACGACTTGTCTGTGCATCAATGATTAGTAAGATTCCCTTCCAGTGCACAGACAGATTCAGAAACAATACATCTGTCAAACCACCATTATCTTAATAATAACCATCACCCATTAACTATAAAAAGGTATAATCTATCTATAAAGCTTGATAATCAACATCTTAATGTACTTCACCATGATTTATTTTATATACTCCCTAACAAGTTTCAAGGTGTGCAACTATCTAGCTCTTCATCAACTATTCTCTCCATAGAAATAATCTTTTTTGCATTTCAAACAGGCTTTGTGACTATATAGTAAGTACAACATCTTAATCCAATGTTCTGTTATTTATGACATGCCTGATATTTATAAATCAAGCCTAAGTCTTGTGCATTTGGAATGCTAACTCCTATCTCTGAATCAGGCCAGCATGTTTTACAAAAGATACAACTGACTTTACATGTAGTATAATATAAGATCATGCAGTCAGTCAGTGGTGGCTGCAAAATCAAAATGTATAATTTTTTTATACAAAAAATGCAGTTGAAAAAACCGGTTAAATACAGGGAGATAACTCTGGAAAAAGTAATGACCACTGCTACCAAAGGCTACCCCTCTAAATTATAAGGCTAGATTTAAGGTAAGCTGAAATAGTAGAATACTACTATATTTTCCCCTCAAGAGAGACCACCTCTCTTATAAGGTCACTTTTTCATTGTGTAAGGAATGGCCTTACAAGAGGACTATTGTATTAACAACATTTGGGTTTTTTCTCACATCATTTGTTAATGTTTAGATCCAACCCATCAAAACAACACACAAAAAATAATATAACACAAAACATAAATTTTAGGTAATGCTTACAGGCCTCCTTACCTCGTCCGAGCTTGACTTGTCCTGAGGTCTCTGAGGTGTTGGAGGAGACCGAGACTGTGGGGGTGTGTGTGGCGGCAGTAAATCTGGTAATGCACCACTACTAGCACTATGGCGTGGGGACTGGAAAGCTAAAATTACAAAATATACAACATAGTGGCAAATCAGTAAAATTCATAGGCTAAATAAGTTCGATTATTTTAATTTATTGAGATCTAGGATTAATATTATTCTCATGGCTACATTCCTACAATGATTGGGCCATGACCAGAGCATACACACATCATGACTCATTAAATACTCTATTGGGGGAGGGGGTATTAGCTCTGGCTTATTTCTTTCTACTACAACTATTGCTAATATTTACAGAGCAATGTTATTTTCGCCACTTACTGCATTTGACTGGTAATAAATTTGATGTCTTTAAGAAGCCTAGATCAATGTACAGAGATCTGGCTTTTCTAAAATCAAACAGGAATGAATAAAATGTCTTACATTAGTTGTCTTAAAAGTACATCTCTTGTTTTATCATGCCATATATAATGTAGGACCAATGATAGGTCATGAACTTTAACCTTGACATAATCTTCACTATTTAATAGAAGAAGTAGAACTTGTTTTAACTGAACTGACCACTAATGGCACCTGGTGCTGATGAGTTGGAGGAAGTTTTGGCAAGAGGTGGCTTATTTCTCTGTAAAGCTTCACTTTTTCTACTTCTGTCATGTTGCTGTTCAACAAATGCTGTATCTGACTTGTTCTGAAAATAAAACACAGGTTTGTAATAAAACAGTAAAATCTGAAGACAAGGGTTAGGGTAAGGGTAATAGTGCTTAACACCACTTTCAACAATATTTCAGCTATATCGTGGCAGTCAGTTAACCGGAGAAACCCACCGACCTGCTGCTGCAAGTCACTGATTGCATAGGTAATTGTAAATCCATCTACCATACAATCACGGCCACAATGGCCCTGTCTGCAACAGACGGAGAGTACAAAATTAAAAATACTGAAAACAAAAGTCTGTAATAAATATTTGAAGATTACCGTAGTCTGCAATAGAATAGGCTACAAAAAATAATAAAAACAGCAATGTGATCTAGCTGCTGTTATAAAAAGGAAACTACCGTATTGTATTTCTGCTTTTTATTGTTTCACTGTTATAGAAATACTTTTGACAACTGATATTGATGCTGCTAAACAAATAAGTTAAACATCATTTTGGTAATAAAATATTAATAATTCTTACATTCTAGTCATAAACCATCCTTTCCAATTCCAGAGATATTTCATGATGCCTTCATTTAATGTGTTAGTTAAGTATTATCAGGAGGTTTTTTTTTGTTAAGAGTTTTTTTTTACTCTTGTACAATGGGAACATGTATGACTATAGACCTTCTTCAAAAGTTATAATAAACATGGCTTACAATGTTATTATTGCATGTTCTACAATAATATAATGTCTATATTATGATCCCCCTATTCTCTCCATTCACGAAAAAAAATATTCTCAAAACTCTTCTATAATAAATTCTTATCTTTTATCAATATTTTAGTTTTTTAAGTCTTTTCATCGTGAGGCCTCGCTATTTTCTGAAACCTAGCACTGAGAAAATTGCTAAAACCCCTGTTATAAAATTTAATATTCCTGCCACGATTTTCTTGAAATATTTCTTAACAAGTCCAATTGATTTGATGTAAAAGGACAAAGACATTAATCATTTTTGTTTCAAAGATTTAATTTTAGAAGCTTATTAAATTTTCAATGGATTCACAGTGAGGAGAACACAAGTAGTGTTTAACTATCCCCGAATTTAGTCAGCGGGGAAATCTCTTTTCTATTTCTCTGATTAGTTCGTCTTCTCTCAAGAAATAATCCAATTTTCCCCCCAACAATTCTGTCTGAGGCTTGAATGACTGTGCCTAATGTGATGTGATATTAAATAAGACTTGAAGAATCTTAGAAGAAGCGAGACTTTTAGTAATACTGTCAACTTGTAATGGATTCTATCTTTTGATTAACAAAATCTATCAATTGTATTACGCCTCAAATTTGTTGTAACTGACGGGGAAGTGCCAGGGTGACAAGTATTGATCTTATCTACTTGACTGAATCTTCTTTTTCCATTAATTCTTCAATTTCATTTCTTGTCTTTACAGATTCTATCAAGTAATGGAAACTCATGTATCCAGAAATAAATATTTACAAGTCAAATTGCCTAATTCTCTAAAGATATTAAATGTCTGGGGTATCTTGGTGAAAAAAAATGTAAATATCACATCAGTTTGGTTTTCAAAGCCACATCAATAATAAATATCTTGTTCTCATTCAGCACCAATTTCACAACTCATTTACATATCATTGCCCCCCAATCACTACCTGTATATTTACAAATTCTGTAAACAATATTCATATGTCCAAACTTTCAACCAGAAAAACTTCTTCAAACTCTGTCCATAATTGGAATATTTATACATTACTACAATTACTTGCTTCAAAATACTTTTGAAAATTATGTTATTTTAAAATAATCAATAAAACTCAATTTTATTCAAAAAAACTTTTAATCAGCTGACAGGCTAAAAAATTTTCTTTTAATAATTTTCAAAGTAGAAAGCTGTAAATTTCATCCAGGAAATCACACACAGTGACGTTAATGAACCACAAAACCAGAACTGTCTCTACTGTAATTAAAAATTCTAAAAAAAATAATTACATTATTCCATAAACCATTGAAATTTGTGTAAGAAAATGATTAATTCTCAGCAGTTGGTGATACATGTTTAATCAATATGGGAACCTTTGCCATCGCATGCCATCACACAACTGTTTTCATCAGTACTTTACTATAGAGAGCACTTGTCTGCTATAGCTTTCATCAACAGCCTCGGAAGAAGATGCAAAACCCTCCTGTCATATGAGTCAGCTTCTAAGTAATCAAGTTTTTCCTCTTGACAAATCCGTGAAGATATCTGTCATTAGGAATGAAATAGAGAATTATCTCAATTTCCGATCCTATGCAATTGCAATTTACTCTTGGTTATTCATCAAATGGTCTGTAATACTCATTTTTTGGGGTAATTATTAAAAGTTATCAATACGATTGCAAAAAGATCTGCAGAAGCATGTAATCAAGACAGAAAGAAGATAATTACTAAAAAAAATTCTTTATTCCAAACACAAATTTTGAAGTCAATGTTTAATTTTTTAATTTTAAAGATAAGAAAAATATATCAATCTTTTTAGTTTCTTTGTCCAGTCAAATAGAATTTAAATCTTAGTTTGATGTATCTAAGATATACCATGTGTGTTCTATCTAGGCAAAACAGTCTCTGGTCACACTAACCTCGTAATGTGGAATAGATAATCTATGAACCTGGTCCACAAATACTTAATGTCTTTAAAATGCACATAAATAACAGTGCAAATCCAGAAGACTAATGATTTAATTTCAGATTTGATGTAAAAGATTTTCTTCTTTTGATATTACTCTTGAGTTAAGAAATACAGATTCTTCTTCTGCTACCAGTGAATTGTGATATTTTAACTACTGAGAATAGAGAAATATCATCATCCATTGGTAGCAGGAGAATCCGTTTCTCCTGTGACCAAAATGTCAAAAATATTTTTAATTGTTAATTTCTGTTGTTCATGATAACCAAAAAAGAAATTGGCAGGAATTTTCAAGCAGAAATTTAACCAACTAGTTAAATACACTTTTACATCCGAACACATGACCAGGAATAAATAAAGACTGTTCTACTGTACACAAAAACTGGTCAGAAACATTGGTATTTGATTAAGGTTTCCTCATACAGTTTTGCACAGTACATTGTTAACTCAATTTAAGCCATAAATAAGAAGTAATGGCTCGCATCTCGAGTGTTAAAATAACATGCATTGAAAGACTGGTATGTTTAACAATATTTCATAACTAAATTAGACCCTTCAAAAATAAAGTGCAGTCCAATTATTTTGAACATTCAATACTTAAGAAAGCAGCTGTTGGTTATTCCAAAAGATAACACTAGCTTTATGTAACTCAAATAATTGAATTAGTCAAAACCAATTTAAGATGTTTTAAGAGCAACAAAGAGCATCAGTTTTCACAAAAGTGATAAAAGATCATTTCAGTTCTTGTACGGGACATTCCCCTGACATTTGAAAGGACATCATATTACTCTAAAAAAAATATCTGTCTTTACCAGCTGATGTTACTCTGATTTCCCTGTAGACTTCAGACTAACTATGACGGTGAAATATACATTCATCAAACCAAATATATTCTTTAAAATGTACATTATGTATATGGTTTGAGTAAGTTTTCCATTTCCAATAGAGATGCTGTCTGTTCCATCTACATTCTGACCCCAAAAATAAAAATATCATTTTATTTTTTATTAAATGGCTTCTGGTACTGTTTGAATGGCATGGTATTTTTTTTTTTCCAGTTTATTTGCTCTGTATGCAAAATTAAGTTCACTTTGAATCCATACAACTTGTGCATATACAGAGATAAGTGCACCGTGGCATTAGATCATAACTATCAACATGTAAAGAGGCTATATTATTTGGATTACTTTATAACTATTTCTCTTTGTAGGTTTCTGTTAAAGTTGTGTTTTTGCTTTATTACAGAATTTAGCTTGCATTGCATAGTGAATATGCTCAACATTTATTAATGCACTCTTAAAGTATGAGAATTATCCAATTCATCTTTTAATGAAATTTATAATACAATAATGGTATGCATACAAAAAGAAAAATAATTACACAAAAATCAGTAACGCACCAAAGGTGCGAAAGCCGAGTTGCGAACATATGGATAGACAATGCCTAGTTATATAATTCTGAACCTTAGTTAAGAACCCTCAGACAATGTTTTGGTTAAAAAGTATCAAATTACTGTTTTATTTTTAGAAATTGTGATCTTGACCTTTGACCCACAAACCTCAACGAAAAAGTTGACACCCGGACGTCCTGACAACATTCATCATATCATAAGCCGAGTTCGACTTCGTCGCAACTCGGCTAAACAAAGAAATAGACACTGCTTACAATTTTTCAAATTATTGAAAACAAGAAACACCAGATAACCTATCTTTTGTAGGTACATACTTATGTAATTGACAATCTTAATTAGGTGAAATCAACCTGCCATCTTGTGACAAATCTTATTTAGGTGAAATCAACCTGCCGTCTTGTGACAGAGGCTCCCTATAAATCTTTATATACCTATAGACATCTTATACTAATATAATGATATAATACAATATTTAATAGGTCTCATGTGATACAGGTAAAACATGACACAATAGGTGCACCTGACTTTACTTCCTGTAATGTCAAACTTAACAACAGGGGTCATCACTCTGTCATTTATAAAGACTGTATAGCTGTCTTAGAACCTAATGATTTTTTTTTTATCGTTTTCTTACTCCTATTTTTCATTTATAAAGACTGTATATCTATCTGTCTTAGAACCTAATTGTTATCATCTTCTTACTTATTTTTTTCTTTTCAACATTATAAACAACCATTTTTTTTTCTCTTTTAAAATATTTGCATAAATGTAAGAATACTGCAATACTAACATTTACCCCATCTTAGGGTTAGGGTTATGGTGTTTAATGTCACATTCTACAATATTTCAGTTAAATCGTGAAGGTCAGTTTTATTGGTGGGAGAAACCGGAGTACCTGGAGAAAACTATCCCAACTTAAAGGATTATGAATGCTAAAACATATGGAGTGGATTATAATACCTAGATATATAGCATTGATGAAGTAATTGACACTAACATTAAATTGAGCGAGTTAAAGATCAGGATCAATGTAAAATACAAAGTAATAAAATATTACAAATCAAGCCCCCACTCTATAAACCTAACACTGACCATGACTTATACCTACAGATCAAATGGTCACTTGTAGGGTTAACCTTTTAACCACCCATAGAAAGCTATGAAAACTAATAACTATATCTGACTGATCTGATTTATGTTCCTGTGAGAAAATATATATCATTGAAAACAAATACATTCTTTAGGAGGCTCTATATTACTGGAAGGAGAAACACTTATCAGTCTAGTAACTAGATACCAAGAAGTAGCTCATTTAGCAGAATAAAAAACAGACTCTACAGACCTCTTACCAGTCTTAGTCAATTATATAGATAATAATTAAGTTTGTATCTCATCTTCTCAATAGTCTATTGCTACAAAAGGTTATAACATTTTTACACACTGTATCTATATAGAAGCATAGCCATATTTCAAAGACCAGGTCAACAGTACCATACAATAAGATGACCCATAATGACCCTCCTGATTGATGTGTGAACTTTCACTATTGGTAGTTTCTTAGTGGTCACTCAAATACAATGGCCACTGACAGCTGGCCACTTCAAACCTGGTCATAACACATTTTTTCAATAGCTCATAAAGATCATTTTTAATATTTCATGTGGAAGTCGTTTATCAAAGACCAATAATCAGTGAAGAGTAATTTATTTTCTCTAGTATAGAAAAACAAACACTGTAATTGTATATGAGGATGTTAAGCTACTAGATCTCAAGCATCATTTCTGATCTTTTGAAAATAAAATTAATACCATAAAAACGATAATTTTCACCAAATAAATAAATATGTCAATTTCACAGACAATGTATGTCACACTGAAAGCATACAAATTCAAGTTGTTTATTTTTATAATAGAAAGTCTTAAGATGAAATGTTAAATATGTTGAAAACTTATAATGAGGAAACCAAATAAATATGAACCAGAGACATACTACACTGTAATTGGGCATACAAAATAAAGGTAAAAATGAAACATTGGCCAGATGACTAACATAATGTATAAACAACAAACAAAATCTATGGGGGGGGTCTTTAAGAAATGTGTCAACAGTCCTCGAAATGAACATTTGAATTTACTGGTCTGAATCAAATTCTTGAACTTATTTTTATATAGTTCTAAATAAAAACTTAAAAATTTACTGGTCTTGAACAAAGTTTTACTGGTCTGAGGCTGGAGGACTGGTGCTTGTCATGAGGACTGTGTCAAAGTGTTGAATGATCCATTTCAACTGTTAAGGCCTAAACTTAGATGGCCACAAGGAAAGAACATAAACTAAGAGGTACTCAGTAGATTATAAGGATGAATGTGGTTAACTTCCATTAAATGTGTTTGTCTGTTTGTTTGTTTGTTTGTTTGATGGTGTTTAATGCCACTTTCAACAATATTTCAGTTATATCTTGGCAGTCAGTTTTATTGGTGGAGGAAGTCACTGACAAACTTTATCTGTTCTAATAAAAGGAGTTGCAGATTAACTACATGGACAACTATGGGTCACTATATGTCAGCTCCAATACAATATAAGACTGATTTTAACAACCAAAAGAATTTTTCCTCTTAAAACAAAACGATTTATAAAACAAGACAAGAAATGACCATAGATATATGCTATTTACAAGTTTTTATTGTCAGACAATCAGGTAAACTATGGTAGACTTCTGAACTTTTCTTGAACCATGGCTGTAAGTATGTAGACAGACATGGTCACTTCAAACAAGATAATATGGAATCCTTCTAATAGAAGAAACAACAGGACAACATTCAAAGCTCAGGCTAATATACACAGTCAGTCCTTACCTTATTAAAAACAGATCAGTCTATATAGTAATTCTCTATAAATTGTGAAATTAAATAAAAAATTCTGCATGACGATTAACATTTTGACAAGTTGTGCGCACAGTTCTTTTTTCCCAAATTGCTTTAAAAAAAATATGAGATTGACAAAAATGTACATTTTATATTATAAGTTTAAAAACAATGATTATCCTCATTAAAAAGTCACATGCAGAAGGTGGAGACATAATGACCACTTTGAATAATTTGAGTTGATACTATCAGTCCTTGATTTCTCAAAAAACAAACATAAGGACTCAGTTCTTGGGGACTGACACAGAAGTTGGTTTATTCATTGAAAACTTTCACAAACTCAAAGATAGGTGACAGTTTATCAAAAGAATGTAAAATTTCAGAAGCAAGTCCTAATTTTGACTTGAGTTTGTTTTATGAAATCCAGATAAGAAGTGTAACTTGATAAATTAGGCAGACAATAGCTTATTAGCTTATTTAAAGTTGATTGATATAGAATTTGTTTTATCTTTCACTAATCTTCACCTCAGATAACAACACTATACAGTATACTTGTGGTTATCAACAGAACTAATATCACTTATTTAATAAGTGTGAAAAAAAAAGCCTAGAGAAATGATATGTGTTATCATCAATCCATATTGATCACCTATTACTTACATTACAGAAAGTATCATCAACAAAAAGTCATTTTTTGCCTAGAGTGATATTGGTGGGTCTTCTCACCTGTTCAGACACCTGATAATGACAATTATCTATATACCTGTCAGATCACTGTTGTATCTGGATTCTGCCTGCAGTACCTGGGAAGCAGTTATTCCCTAGCCTAGGGTCACATTTCATTGAAATTGATCCTTGACAATGTCCCCACTATATATCATGATAGAATATCAAAAAGATTAATAATTATGTAATAAAGATATGGACAAGGGTAATTCTGTAGACAGCATAATGTCTAGGTGAGATTGTTTACATAGAATAAATCTAATATCTTATATCAAAATAATTACAGCATTAATAATATATACCATAAAAGACCTCACACAACCAGAAAGCTGGAGATAGCCACACAACCAGAAAGCAAGAGATAGCTTAGTTTCCTTAAACATGTTCCAAATGAAATATATTAACAAGACATCTACTTGTCTATCATGGAGCATGTGTGTCTTAACACCACATTGAACAATATTTCAGTAATATTGTAGCAGTCAGTTTCATTGATGGAGGAAACAGGAGAAAACACTTGCCTGTCTTGACAAACTTTAACACATTGTAATGGGTATACCTCTCCTTGTAATCAAACTCACAACTTTTGTGGTGTTAAGGTAGATGTAAAGCAAACTAATATATGCTCAGGTCATGGCCATAACGGACCACCATTAGTTTAATATGAAAAGGGCAACTAAATACTGTTTTAAAGGGTTATAAAACAATGAGCCCTTCTTTCCCCTGCTACATTTAATGTTAGCTTAGTCTACTCAGTGTTCTGGTGCTATAAAACTTAAAAGCAGCTACCGGTAAACTTTCGTGAAGTTATCAAATAAAGTTTTTACATATCACCATCACAAGCCAAACCCAGCATATACCATTAATTATGTGCACAAGTTATTTATTATTTTAATCAACCATATAAGGGTTGATTTGTCAATATTATACTACAACATGGCAATTAGCCCAATCAATACTCCACAATTATCAGATCTAAACCCACAGTATTACTAAACAGAATCACCACAGTATTCTTAAACAGAATCAATGAAAATCCCCATTACTGATTTGATTGCTAGGTAATGAAAATATAGGGGATGACTTGAGATGAAACAAGGTTCAGCATGTATTTTTCAATTAACTGTCAATTTTCAAGTCTAAAAAAAAATGGTCTAGTGGCTGAAATCTTAGAAAGATAATTCTGTACAGGAAGCTTCATCCTTGATTTATGTTTATAAATCTCTGCATGATGTATGTGGCTTAAAATACAATTATCATGATTGTGTCTAGTAGAAGGAAGACCATCATTAAAATTTAAGAAAGTTAATGGATTAAACTGAATTTGTCATCACCCAGAAATGAACCAACAATTTCCTGTCTAATAAACAATCCACACCTAATATATTACCCATTGAATATTTTTTTTACTTTAAAATCAATTATTTTATTTATTATAGTTCTTATTAAGCCATTGTTGTTGATACATCATCAACTATTTAATAATAAGAGCTCAGATGACTTTAGTAATAGGGTTTTAAAACACACTGTAATAGGGTATTATGATTGTTGTAGAGACAGAGAAATTACCAAAACCAATAGAAGTTTACCAGTAATTCTACAACAAATTAATCTACCAAACCGATCCACCATGTCATGTCACTACCACATTGTGATTGATTCATTCAGTATCAGATGTACTTTTATAACCACTATAAACACACAGCATATGGTTTTTAAGACTTGATCCTGGTAAATTTTTGTAGATTATTGATCTGATATTAAAACATCTTATTGTAAAGAGCTATAAAATATTGATAACCTACAAAAGAAAACTATAAAACTCATTGACAAAGCTTATTAGTTCTATCTAGAAATCATCTAATCAGTTTTTTGTTCAATAAAATGGCAGACATAATTGTAGCCAATGAAAATCTGATATGCACACATAATGAAGATTGATTCTAACCACCTCCAGATTATCTGTTACAGGAGAAAATCTATACTTTCTTCAAATTTCATTTAATTACTTGGAAATGAGGGGAAAAAACTATACATACCACTAGGAAGTTGATTCAATAGTGCTGCTGGCATCAAAATTACAATGTGGCTAATCATTTTAAGATAACCATAAGTTGGAATTTCTACCAAGTATGGATAGATTTATGCACATATTTAAGACTTAAAACCAAATTATAAAACTCCAATTTCTGGTTATCATAAATGGTTATTTATAGTATATATGGATCAATTCTATTAACCCTTTCAATGAATGGTTGTACTAAAAAAAGAAGTTCAAATTCTTTGTACAATACAGTATAGATTCTCCTTCTCGAGTGTTATGGACATAGAAGAAAAATAGTAAACACCTTCAGAGCTTTCAATATTTTTCAAGTGTACCAGTATTGCATTATTTACAGGCGTTACTTTTTATAAACAATTTTTATGAATATCATACAACACTCTTTAATATCAGGAGGTACCAAAGACCATTTTAGATCATAAGATGGCAGTTACAAGAAATCACAGAAATGTCTAAATAACAAACTAGAGGCTCAGGTGAGCCTGTATCGCTCACCTAATATAAATAAGTCCTCTTAAGAATGTCTGCATGCCGAATACATCTAAGTTACTATTCAAATCCCATAGGGTTCTATGTTAAAACTATGTCTGCTCATGGCAGCCATCTTGGATGAAGGTTGTGGTCACCGGACACAATTTTGAAAGTATATACTACCCAAGGAACATCCATGCCATGTTTGCTTTAAATTGGCTGACTGGTTTCAGAGGAGAAGACTTTTAAACAATTTTCCCATTGGGTCCTATGTTAAAACTATGGCCGCTGACGGCGGTCATTTTGGACCGAGATTGGGGTCACTGGAAACGACATGTTTGCTATATTGGTTTACTGGTTTCAGAGGAGAAGATTTTAAAACATTTTTCCCATAGGGTCCTATGTTAAAACTATGTTCGCTGATGGCGGCCATCTTGGATGGAGGTCTTGGTCACTGGATATAATTTTGAAAGTTGACCATTTAAGGACCATTCATGCCATGTTTGCTTTAAATTGGCTTACTGGTTCAGAGGGAACAAAATTTAAACATTTTTCCCATAGGGTCCTATGTTAAAACTATGTTCACTGACGGTGGCCATCTTGGATGGAGGTCGGGGTCACATGACATTCTTTTGAAAGTTGACCACCTAAGGACCATTCATGCCATGTTTGCTTTAAACTGACTAACTGGTTTCAGAGGAAAGACTTTTTAAACATTTTTCCCATAGGGTCCTATGTTAAAACTAAGTCGAGACATGGCGGCCATCTTGGATATGTGATCGGCACAAAAATAACAAATTTAGTAGAGGACCATCCAGTCACCATTTCTATAATGTTACAATTCCATCGGCTGAGTAGTTTCTGACAAGAAGATTTTCAAAGTTTCAACCAATCAGAACACATTATTGGCCCTGGGGGCCATGTTGGTTTTCCGATCTAAACCAAAATAACAAATTTGGTAGAGGACCTCCCAATGAACATTTCTGCCAAGTTTGGTCCAAATCTGTTCAGTAGTTTCAAAGAAGAAGATGAAAGTATGAAAAGTTTACAGACGCGGACGACGACGACGGACGCAAAGTGATGACAAAAGCTCACATGACCCTTTGGGTCAGGTGAGCTAATAAAAAGAGTTTTTTTTTAAATACATGTATCATGAAATACCTGATTAAATCACCTCAATTTCAATTTAACAAAAAATGAGTCTTTTTATTATTGGCTCATTTCCCATTTCATAAACCAATCAAATTTATCAATGGATGATTCAATACCTCAAGTCAAATTTACCTTTACAAGAAATTATTTCTTTCTCTCTTGATTAATGATTTAACTAAAGAATCAGCAGGGAATCTTATCAAGAAGTGTCAAAATCACCCTGCTGGTGACAAAACTGAAAGTAAAGGGTCACAAATGAAAGCTTCATTAAACCAGCGGAAATTGACTCCTATAAAATGGATATAGAAGGGTGTTCTGAAAGTAATAAAGTATGAAACCTGATACCTACCCGCAAATTACATCTTGTATATACCATGACAATTAAATAGTCTCTTTACTACATAGAACCCACAAATATAACACTCCGACTTCAATCAAGTGTCACCAGACAATAAGGCATCAAATTTTACCCTTCAATAAATTTTCTTTATAAACCTTCTAATATGGGGGACAGATGAGTGTATTTTGACATCTAATTACTGTTTTATGAATATAATTAGACATAAAAGTTAATTACCTTATCCCAGCTGTAGCCTAAATTAAAATTAGTTCAAAATCAGATGCTTTCTGCACTACTATGACTGCATGTACAGAATTTTACAATATCTTGTCCTTCAAATGGTAAAGTTTAAACGTTTTTTTTATTATTATTAAATTGTGTTAAATGGATTAGGGTTATGGTGTTTAATGCCACTTTCCACAATATATCATTGTGTAAAAAGAGAAATAGGTTAAATAAAAGAAATTTAGAAAAATATATTTCATTGTCCTTTTTCATAAAACTATCATTGTTTGAAAAGAAATATCTTTCTGTATAATAAATAATTGAAATTCTCTAAAACATGTTGCATTAAATTAGTCATTTCTATCTGTAACTAAAATCTATAATTGCAATTTTACAGCTTGTTCTATTCTTGGGTTCATGCACATCAATTCACAAATATCCCAATAATCTGTAAAATGTTCTTCTTAAAGGTATTTATTTCAAATAACTACCTCCTTGTACAATAAACAGTTGTGAATTCCTTCTGTGACTGTGCAACCATTATACACCTAATTACAATAATCACAGGCCTAACTTTCTTAATTAAGACCAGTCTCTAGTGACCCTTAAAACTGGACTTCAAAGCTATAATGTCCCTCAATCAATACTTGTCTGGTCAGTGGTCAATAAAGTGAACAAATTGTTCCATTTATTAATGGTTTGATCTGCAGGATTTGTGTTTATTTAATCAGATTTTCTGGTTTAGAACTCAATGATTCTGTTTATTTCTGGCAAAGTTTGTTGGTTTATAGACCTTGATCTGGAAAAAATTGTTGATATTTTCTAATAAGCAAATGACTGGGCCATGTGGTCAAAAATAAACAAATCTTATTGAACATTTAAATTATAAACAAGACTTGAGTGTTATATAATCAATTTTAAAATCCCAAGGTCTTTAAACTTGTCAATCTATTCACTGCCATGAAATGTTTATTTGTCCAAAATTGGATACACCAGGCTTTAGTATACAATGAATACACTTCAGAGAAGTTGAACATTAACTTTTTATACCCAAGGGCCTAAACGAGAGGTAGACCTAAACCTAGTATACAATGAACAATCAAGATATACAAAAAATAAAATTATTAATGACCAAAATACAAGCAAGACCACTTCAGAACTGAAAAGAACAACAAGTTCAATTTAAAAAAAAAACTGCAATTTTGTTCATAATCATTCCAGTCAAGGTGTAGAGAAACTGAAAAAGACATGTGATACAGGTAATAACAGAAAACAAAACCCAAACACTGGACAATAGGCAATGGCATACTCAGGCTAGCAAATATTGCCTTATGTTTTCTGTTCATAAAAGGCAATGGAGGACCAATTATAAATTTTAAAAAAGCTCCAAGAATTATTTTGAGTCCAATATTTGCAAAGACCCTTCCAGAATAGGTGGTTTTATCCCATACTACAATCCTGATATATCTCTGTTAACCATGGCCTTATCACAAGTATGGACCACACCAGAAGAATACTAAACCCCAACAAATATGACAAAGTGATTTTAAAATAGCTTACAATGCTTATGAAGAAATTATAAATTGTGTCAATTAGATGTACTGTCGTGTCCTATGTTATGGCGCGGCTGGTGTTTTGGCGCACCGTCACTTCCGCTATCGTAATAACAAAAAATACAGAAAAGCTAAGGAAAAAGGTACCAGTCGGTAAGTATTGTCTATATTTATTTAAATATTCACAATTTCCTCTTCAAACTTATATGGTAGTAGTACCATTATACATTATGCTCCAAGTATAAGTGGTATTTAAAGTTAAATCTTTCCTTTATTCGTTACAAGATAACTTTGAAAAACGCATGCGCCAATTCAGGGGACATGTAAACAATCTTGCAGAAAGGGGGGTAGCTGTGTTTAACGATTAAATGCACAGTTCCATGACTTTCTCCAAGGAAAACTGAAATAATAGATTGAATGTAAAAGGATTATATATTTTAATAATGAAAATTAAAAGATTTCGGCAATCGGCATATCCCGAAAAAATAAACGGTAAACCACCTAATTTCCCCTTAGGTGCGCCAAAACACCGGACAGCTCCATAGTTTATAGACAATGATTTAGTACATACAATGTAATAGTTATTGCTATTGTTTACAAATACATTACATTACTGACACTAGTATTCAACACATCTGTTCAATCTAATATTATACTTAAATTGTTAACCATGCATTCCATCCACATGTCAGCAATTAAATATATGCTTTAAGAAGCATGTTAGTTACATGGTAATTATATTTTATGGTATAGTGATTTGGTTGAAGATTTAATAGTAAATCATCATTGTACTCATTAATTCTACCTTATAACTTTCCTTGTAATTATAATTTTATTCTTTCCTTCCTCATCATGTGCCATAAATTTCAAAGCATGTAAAACATAATTTTTCAATATGTAATTCTAAGTTATGACCATTGGTTCACTAAAAATGGAGTACAAAATCTTAGAAATGATATACTTGTTTAATTTGAACGAATCAAATATGAACAAAGAGTTAATTAAGTATAGCTTTAAGTGATCAGCAGAAAATATACTGCCTAACTTATCATCCTTAGCTTTATAGAAACAGGACATCTAGTATGTCCTCTGATTAATCCTCTTCCTTAGCTTTATGTGATCAGCAGAAAGTATATCATCAGATTTACTCTCATTTATGGCTTTACAGGAATCAGGAGACAGTAGACCCCCATATTCACCACCCATCTAAGCTTTATGGTACCCGAGATAGTATGCCCCCAGCCCCCAGATTAATCCCCCTTCTAAGTTTTATTTTACATATAACGGTATATTGTACATACCTCTACAAGTATATAGTAATAATTATCCACTATTTTGTAAAATTTAAACGAATCATCTGGAATTCCTTCTTCAAACACCATATTGAAATGTCACTACTTCTGATTACAGTTAAAAATGTTTTAAAATTATATAATAATCCAAGTATTATTACATTGTTAAACACTTCACATTATCAATGCCCCTTTCCTGTTGATATTTTTTGTGTAGTTTCACATGAGCTTACTTCCACCTTGTTAATATATTACTTCCTTCTTGGGTTGGAAATAAATTGTCTAATTTTTCATAAAAAAAATCCTTTTCCACTAATTTAATATTGTTTATGTAATAAATACAACACTACTACATATTTTTTTCATTAGTCAATATATCACATATCAATATTTCACGCTGATAAATTTCTCCTGTCTCTTGATGTAACAGGCAGATAATGGTAATCAAAACTTTAAGACCAAACTCCCTCCTCAGGCTTTGAGCATCAGCTAACCAATGTGATAAAAAAAAATTGTAATCTCTTTATAAGCTACACCAGCTGATTTCTAGTAAAACATTCGATTTTGATATTTCAACTACTTTAACAAAATGTTGTTGATTGATGCAGGATACAATGTATTAATGAGAAACGATTTCCCTTATATATATTATACCTTAATCAATACAGTAATTTTATCAGTATAATGTATAACCAATACCCATAGTCCTCCAATATCACTTGTTTGATGAGTTTAAATAACTAAAGCTCTCCAATCTAGACTTGTATTGATGTTTCTGTAGCTGGCTATAGCTTAGCTCAACTAGTTAATTATTTACAAAATTAATCAGAAAAAAACCACTGATTAAATTGTTCAGATATATATTATTCCACTTGTTAATATCATATATGTCAAATGTTTCCTCCTTTAGATTACACTCTAACTAATCATGTTATATATTGTACTCATAAGTACCAGTATATGATTTTTAAAGTGTTTCAATTTTTCTTGGATTATCTACTCATGTCCTTAAATTTGTGGTTAATTTTGATTAACACTAAATAAAAATAAATTTCAAGCACTGCTGGTCATTTGAAATTACAACCAATGTGTGTCCAGTTATACAAAATATGAAGTAGACAATTTCAAATCTCACATAATTTGTGAATAATTCTCCAACAAATACGGTATGGACGAGAATGGTCAGTCTCCAATGACATCTGGCTACACATTAAAATGACAATGAGTTATAATTGACGCTGAAATCAACACCATATGTAGAAGTTAATTGTCTCAATTGGACAATGGAAGACCGATTTCATTATTTCAAATATGAGGAATTATAGAGTTCAACAAATCAACAATTCACAATAACCAGATCAATGCCATCTCTTGTATTCCATTTGTTTTGTTAAAGAGTTTGTTTTACAATGCTGTGCATGTGCCAATCCAAAGAAATGGACATGAAGAGAATAATAAATGAAATATGAATCATTTGGATAATTTGACCATAATCCCACTTCACAGTCGTTTCCTTCCTGAAGCTTTTCATCAATGAAATTTCTCCAATGTAAACTGCTGCAAAAACTTCCAGTGACTTTAATTGAATGGTACATATATTAAGTTAAAGACCATATAAACGATGAAAACTGACATATGTCATTTATTTACATCAGCTGACTGACTTTACCTGGGTAAAACTACCTGTAAAGTTCACCTTTCAGGAAAAGTAAACAGAGCCACATGGTCGAATGAGAGCATGTGTTTATGTGATTGGTTTACTTGTTCAAGCATACATAGTAATTGGCCGTAGACAGTCTACCCTTTCCTTCCTTACCAAGACTTCCTTAATTAGTGCTTTTTACTATAATTAACTCCCAAGTTAGTTATAGTTTAATTATACTTATTAAATATCAACATGCTTAAAAACCTCAAAAAAGTCTGTGTATATAATTATATTGCTAATTAAAGGACCTTTTGTCCTTGAAACTCGAAGAAAACAAACATTTCAGGATCTTAAGCTGTATGCATAAATAATTGGCCTTTTTTTCATATGACAGAAAAATGATCTCATTGTACCCTTCTTTTTCTAATTTGATTATAGGTATGCCAGGTGATGACAGATGCTCCAAATTTGAAACAGCAAGAGATTGTTCATTTCAGATTGAACACAAATATACCTTTCAGACACCCTCATTGTGGTATAATTATAATTACAATGTCCTGGTCAAGGTAACAGATGGACTATATAATTAGATGGTCATTTTACATCAATTGTCACACCATTAAGTATAATAAAGTTTACATACCAATAAATCAAAGGTTCAACTTGACCTAAATTTATGTCATGCCACCAATCACCAAAATGTCAAAATTAAGAAATCAATTACAAAAAGTCTTATTTATATTCCAGTTAATATGAAAAAAAGGCTGAGTCTTTTATTTTCAATAGCTCTGTGTCTTCACTTCTTTAGTGACAAAAACATGAAAAGATTTAATAAAAGAGGAAATCTACTTACACTACATGTACTTAAAAAAATTCAAGGGACATGCCATTGTAATGTGAGAGCAATTACCAAGTACTGTCCAATTAAAACTTAAATTCTGGAAACCATTAATTTCAGTAAAATAGAAAAAAAAATCTAAATTCTAATTAATTGACTATAAAAAGAAAAATCTAAACAAATGACAATGGTATTTAAAATGTAGGCTTTGTTCTTGTATTTGCTTGCTAAAAGTTTGATATAAAACATAATGCTGTATGTATGAAATCTTCAATCTGAAGGTCAATAACTGGTATTAACAACTCTAGCCCAGTACTACCACTATAGAAGTTAGACAATCAAAATCACATATCAAGATAATTAATTTCTTGTTTACAAATAATTACCAGAATGCTTGATTTTCTATATTTGTAACAACTTGACAATATTTAGATGAAGCTGATTAAGATCTACCTGCCTCAGGTGTGATATATACTATATCTAAATCTAGACTGAATACACAATATTGTTTATCTATCTTTATGCTAATTGACCAAATATAAAAGCCATTTGGTTATATTATTGCCCTTGTTTGTTGTCAAATTGTTCACCTTGTATAGCATTAAAATCGACTGGTTTCCCCTAGATAAAACAGTATAAATACTGAAACACAAGGTTTTAATAACTTCAGCTATCTTCTAAAGAGGGCAGCGTTGTCTTACACATTTATCTGTTACGGAGTATCTGTGTCAAATGACCATGGATATGTTCCGTTTGTCATAGTCACGATCTGGTCCTTTCCAAAATACTAAGGAATCTATAATTGTCCAAAATTATTTGGTAATTCATAAACATTATTATTCAATTAACAAAAAAAATAACAAAGAAAAAAAATTAATAATGTGAGGTCAGTGTTATAACACATTAACGGCATCGATGGTTAGCATTGAGTGTAGGGGTGTAACGATACACTTTTTCCACAAACGATACGTATTGTGATATTTGATACGTTTTATAGGAAACTGTAACTATTCCTTCACTCGACATGGGAGCTGCCATGTTTTTTTTTATATGAGGTCGCTTACGTACTAGTGGAAATTATAAATATTTAATATTTGATTAATTAATTTTTAAAGCGTAAATTAATCGATTCACTTTTCTCAAAATATTAATTAAATGATCACCAAAAGAAGAAAACGGAAGTTCAACACTACTTTTTTCAAAAAAATGAGCATCATATCGTTTGTATCGTAAGCGGCCTCCACGTATCGCGTCGAACCATCCCCAAAATAATCGCGATTTCGGTACATACGGTGAATCGTTTCACCCTTAATTGAGTGTGGTAGATCGTGGGTTCTAGTACCGGTCAGGTCAAACCAATGACTATAAATTGGCATTTGTTGCTTCTCCGTTAACCACGCAGCGTTAAGGAGAAAGAGCAAAGACTTGTTGGCTCGGAATCAAAATAATGTGTTCGAGTGGAGCGACATGCCTACCCGCGGACTGTTGTTTCAGTGAGCTAGCACTATAAAAATCCAACTCAGCACTTTGGTCTAGAACAAAGCAGACCTTATCATCATCTCATTGAAAATTAACTTGTTCTCACCATGATATAACTGAAAAATTGCTGAATTGGCATTAAACAACAATCACTCAATCACTCACTCCGATTAGGGCAACATGTCTGCCCACATACACTGTTTCAGTGAGCTAGCACTATAAAGGTCCAATTTATAAGTGTGTTTGTCTAGTACAAAGTGGACATCATCATTTCACTAAATGTAACTTATTCTTGCCATCATATAGTTGAAAAATTGCTCATTTGGCATTAAACAACAATCGCTCACTCAATCACTCATAACACATTTAATACTATATAGATTTAAATAAACAACCCAGTAGAGTAATCATAAATAGTCTCTATTATTTCTAAGGTCAAGGTTACAACTGGACTTTTAACAAAATGCTGAGTTGTCATCTTGGAGAAATACATTTTTGTAATGTGAAAATTACGGAAAATACATTCATTTTGTTTTATGATATCTTCTTGTGAAAATTTGTAATAAAAATTGTAAATAATTCCAAAAAATAAAATAAAATAAAAAGTACATTTTCTTTTTGTATAACGAGGTATGTAATTTATTGCAATTTATTTTTTCACTTGACATACTAAGGTGAAGGTCATTGAGGGTAATGGAATAATTCTGTGTAAACAGACTAACAGATACCCCTTTGACAGGTGTGTAAATACAGCCAGGTAACAAATGTGTTCAAGTGACATCATGGGAGATAATCCACCCATCACCATTCCATACTGGACATGCTGTAACCCCTGGTTAGTTAGGGAACCAGATATTTACACAACATAATCTTGTCATCTTGAAGACAGCTGAGATGAATGAAAATACCTTTGTTTAATCAAACTGTAATTCATCATCTCTTTATTTGACCAAGAGAACAGATATATCTATCCCTTAAAGACATATACCAATCCTTAAGTCCTGGTCACATGGTTTGTTACCTTCTTCAATGATATTAAAGTCAATCACTTCATAAAATGTAAAATTTAACGCTTTAATTTAGATTTTATATGTTTGTTGAATGGTCAAAATTGATAAATGATATTGTCTCAGGAGTAACAGAAAATTGTAACTCTTTCCTATCTTGTAAGTGTCTGATGAATCCTTTAAAGATTTGTTTTATTTAGAAATGTGGTGAAATTGTATATGTTTTCAATGAAATTATATAGATGCATTTTATGGCATCTCACAGTCATTTAGTCCAATAAATAACTTAAAATGTAAATATAGGGAGAAATCTAATACTTAGAAAATCTTAAAACACTGTGTTTAAAGTACAACTTTTGCCTGATCCATTCAAATTGAATTTCATACTACCTTTTAAGCACTTACCCAAATTCTCAAATAAAACTATCATTACAAAAGCCCCATTAGAAAGGAGGGGATTGAATGACTCTCACAAACATATCGCAGACGAAATGTTAAATTACGGTAGGTAAATCTGACATAATATAGTGTATAAGGTGACTGAGGAGGACAACAAGTCTAGGCTTTGTTCTTACTGAAATATACACTGGTGCCAGTGTCAAACAATCAATACTTATATACTTATAGTTGATTTTCTGTTCTATATAATTTGTATCCTGTTTACCTCACGAGTTACAAACATGTTTACATAGCAAAAGATCTAAAAAATCCTATGGTTTACAGTCATATTTACTCTTGAACTAACTAGATGCTTAACTTCTTAACTTCATAGCTTTTTACATTTATAAGGATCAATATCTCACTTCATAAATTACTTATTTTCCAAATGGAAGGTATCAAACACTGATAACTTTTTTTTTTACATCTTATCAAAGCTTGCCCTAATACGCCTCAATCAACCAGATCAGACTTGTAAACCCAAAGAAGTTCTGTAGACATTAAATAGATTAATCTAAAATTGAACCTTGACAGATTGTTCCTGAACATCAATGGAGCTGTATTTTAGCATCACAGTTACATGTATGTAAAAATAAACCTGTATCCAAGTATAAAGGTATTGCTGTGATGGACCTATGTAGGTGTAGGAATGATTTGATACATGCAAGCAACCAAGATGGAATCAATGTCCTTGGCATAAAAATCAGCTCACTACCAACCAGTGTGTATGTAGTAATAGTTACTGCACCCTACTGGGTAATAGGAACATTTTGAAAAGTAGATTAATTGCCCTTGTCACAATTCACCATAGATTACCGGGTAATATTCCTTTTCAAAATTCACCATACTCTGTGGAGTTAGAGTTAGGGGTTTTAACATCACTTTCAACAATATTTTATTTATATCGTGGCTGTCAGTTTTATTGGTAGAGGAAACCGGAGTAAACCACCGACTTGCCGCAAGTCACTTACAAACTCTATCACATAATGTTGTATCAAGTACACCTCGTCTGAGCAGGAATGGAACTCACAACGTTAGTGGTGATGGGCACTGATTGCATAGGTAGTTATGAATCCAAGTACCATATGATAACGACCAAGAGAGCCCCCTACCATACTGTGTATCTGTACAAAAAGTTTAAAACACATATATATATATATCTTTATTTCTAAATAAACAATTGCAATAAAGGTATAGAGAATTGCTATTTCAAAAATTATTTACCAATATATACAGTTACAAGGAAACAGAAAATGGCCACAGTGATTAAAAGGTGAATATATATGTTTTAAATTTATTATTTTACACAGGTACAGAATAGATTCTTTGACACAATATTAAAAGGTTGTCTTAACTTATATATAACAATACAGATGGTCAACAACCTGTCAGGCACAGGAAATAGATCATTATACAATTGTAAATGTTTAATCTATCCTCCCATCACATACTGGTTAAGTACTGATTCACTTTCATTAAATCATAATGAATCTATATCAGGTTGATCCTCTGATCTATGTTAATGATAAGTAGAAGTCAGACCAATTTACAAGCCATTATTTTTCAATTTGACACAACAAACAGGCCATCATTTTTTTCTTCCAAATTTTATGTATATGCTTGGTTGTGACACATGTCTTTCAGAAACATTCATTTTGTGCTTGTAGTAATAAGGTCGATAACATGGGTCTAATAGAAACATTATTTCTATGCCTGTGATAATAAGGTCAATGGCATGGGTCTAATAAAAGCAATATTTCTATGCTTGTGGTAATAAGGTCAATGGCATGGATCTAATATAAGCAATATTTCTATGCTTGTGGTAATAAGGTCAATGGCATGGGTCTAATAGAAACATTATTTCTATGCTTGTACAAATGTAGTAATAAGGTGAATGGCATGGGTCTAATAGAAACATTATTGCTATGCTTGTGGCGATAAGGTGAATGGCAAGGGTTTAATAGAAACATTATTTCTATGCTGGTGGTAATGAGGTCAATGGCAGTGGTCTAAAATAGAAACATTTGTTTTATGCTTGTAGTAATAAGGCCAATGACATGGGCCTGAAACAGAAACATTTGTTTTATGCTTGTAGTAATAAGGTCAATGGCATGGGCCTGAAACAGAAACATTTGTTTTATGATTGTAGTAATAAGGGCATGGGTCTACAACAGAAACATTTGTTTTATGCTTATAGTGATAAGGTCAATGGCATGAGTCTTTCAGAAGCATTAATTTTATGCTTGTAGTAGTAACTTCAATAGCATTGGTCAAATAAAAACCTTTTCAGCTACATCATGAGAACATTTTACTTTTTGATGATGATGCCTGGATGAAATCTTCAACACGACAGGTAATGAAAGTTAAGAACACTTCACTTGGATAAAGTCGTGAACACGACCGGTGATAAAGACAAGAACACTTTATTTACCTGAATGAAGTCATGAACACAAAAGGTGATGATAAAATCAAGAACACTTCACCTGTATGAAGTCATGAACACATCAGGTGCTAAATTCAAGAACACTTCACCTGGATGAAGTCATGAACACAGCAGGTGATAAAGTCAAGAACACTTCACCTGGATGAAGTCATGAACACAGCAGGTGATGAAGTCAAGAACACTTCACCTAGATGAAGTAATGGTGATAAAGTAAAGAGCATTTTGCCTTGATAAAGCCATTACATCTTCACAATAAAGAAGTTGTGTTTTACCATGAAGAACTAATGATAACTTCAACCAAGGCATAGGGGTACCAATGATAAAAAGAAATCATCAACACCTTGTGGTCATTTTACCAAACAGAAGAGTGTGTGCAGTCTTCACTATCATGAAGATGAGAAATTTATGACTTGTCAAATATGATGTAGTTATAACCACTGTACATGACAAGGAAGTCTTGGCCCAGGAAATATCAAATCAACACATTCAAATAATTTAAGTGTTCTCTCAACTGACTTAACTTTTCTGATCCCATTTCAATCCAACATTTCAATCACTGACATTTGTTTCATATTTATTTATTTTATATTTTAACAAATGGAGAACGTCAGTCATCTGGCCTCAATCCAATCCTAGAATTATTTGATCAATGGGTATATCTAAAAAACAATCTCATTAATTAGATATCTGAATCTTACAGTTATCCATTCATCAAAAAATATATTCACCTTCACCGACTGTAATTTCTCTTTTTTTATAAATATTAATTGATTTACATGTTTTTAGTTGTGCATAGATATACCCCTGTCACACAGTAAATGAACACTTTATCATAAAACATATACCCCTGTCACACTGCAAATGAACACTTTACCATAAAATATAAGATGGAGGGCTTTTAACTGTCCATCAAAAAGTTTATAATTATCTAAATCCCATAAAATGCAGGGGGCACAGGTGTTAGTTTGTGGTCAGACAATGAACTGTAGGGGGTAACCAACTTTAAAACTAATATTGACTTTACCTTGAAGCATAAACATGATACGACTTATAGACATTTTTAATTCATTGTCAAATATTGAAAAGGATAAATATCTGAAATTTCAACATAATATATCATTGAACGTGACTTGATCTTGTGAAATCATTACTTTCTTACAAAACATTCCAATGGGATCATAGCCATGCGAAATCAATGTTCTGTACACCATACAGTAAAAATCATTACCAATACCTTGTAGTCATTCCACTGTCAAGTGTATACAATCTTTGAAGATTTGATATGAAATTTCAAAGTATACATTTTATACAAAAATTTATAACTAATTGCAATTAAATTAATATTAAAAATAAAAGTACAATTTGACGTGTATTTTTTTTTTTATCATAAAGTTATTGAAATCGATAATGTAACTTTGACAACCCTTTTATCACAATCAGACACAGAAGGACATTTAATTCTGCAGCAAGTACCTTATCAGCATTAATGTGCACTGTAGCTATTTTATACAAAAGAAGCCTTCAATTTACTTGGAACTCAGTTTTTGTAAAAAAAATTATAATACCTAATTTAAAAAAAACAAAATACATGCCCACCCACACCACCCAAATAATATCCCAATATATCTACATGTATCTTTTTTTCACTGGGAATATTTTCCCACCATCTATGTACTTCATTTGCAGGAGTCAAAGATACTTCTTCTGACACTGAGAGTATCAGTAACTTTCAAAACATGGCTTAATTTATTGGTTTATAAATAATATAGATGTTTACTTTTGTTATTACCATATAATTATTAAAGGTTTCAAAGTCTCTATAAGTTACATAAAAATATGTTTTGGCAATATGGCATTACCAGACTTCTAAACAGATACATAAATTGAAATTATGTTTACATGAACAACAAAAATTACCTGACATTGTTTATCATTTATTATTTTTCATAATTAAGCCAGACTACTATTTATATTGAATGCACACAAAATGTGGGTGGCAACGGCTCTGCTTTACTGAGAGAAAATTTCATTCTAAACTCAGGGTACCAATTTATTGCATTAGAAATTTGTCCCAGAACAAGAATAGAGCAACCAGATATATACCACTCAGTTTTCTTCATTATCTGTAATTACAAAAACTTTGATGTTTAATGTTCAAATTTTCTTAAAAACACACTTCTTGCTCATAAAAAATTCATTAAGAGTTTGAGATGCTATCAGACCTGACTTTAAGATGGGTTCTTGTCAAGTTTTCTAGTCCAATAAGACATTAATTGTGTAATTTGAGGGAGAGTATACTAATGAATGCAATTATTCTTCCTTGAGATGGCTTGGAACATAAACAAATTACTTTAATCTAGGGAGGGTGAGTTAAGAAGTATCATACAAATTGAATAACCAATCTTTTTTTGTTAAATCAAAAAATGAAATACAATTTATGTTTTTAAGTTCTTTCTACTGTCACAATTTCTGTGACTTAACGAAGGGTTTTCTGTTTATTCACTATTTCACGAAGTGCAATGGAAACTGTCAAAATATTTAAAAAAAAACCATGGATATTACAACTGGTATATCAGATATATGTTCAAGATGTTCCAGAAATATTGACAATGTAAATCCAAATAGCCATGAATGTTTTCAACAAAAATAAAAGAAAAGCCATGTTTTGACACCTTAATATCAAAAGTAAAGCATCTGTTTGACAAATCAGGTTACTTTGAATGTTTTAAGTAAGACTGAACTCTGAAAAGGTTCAAAGATCCCACAAGACATGATCAAAAGTTAATACTGAACAGAAACTGTTATAAAGAGACATGATATATGTCTACATAAACAGTAAATTAGTAAGTAAAGAAGTACAAAAAGGTATAGACAAAACCTACTAAATCATGAACATCTACAGAAACTTGTGAATTATATGATTTTTATCTCTGGTCAGCTGTTTTGGGTAAAATGCACAAGGGTTGGAAGATTAAACCCTTGAAAATATATCATATTTAAGATATGAATACTTCCTACTAGCTATAATAAAACTCAATATATTTGAGAGTAATTTTAATAGAAACACAATTTTAAATGGAAAAGAGTACAACATGCTTACAACCATGAAATAATAACTAGCTCAAAAAGAAAAAACATGAAAGTGTCTGCTGGAAATTGTCAAAGGCCTAAAACAATAACATTTTTCCATTTCAATTTCTTTCAATAAATCAAAAAGTCCATTACAATATAACATTCCTAGATATTTTATGAATATTTCCAAATGGATAATATTTGATTAGATCAATGAAATGAGATAAAGCTGTATTCTGACCTGATAAAAATCTAAATATTTCCACCACTAGAGTTTAGATTCCCTAACCCTGTCATATCATCTATTTATCATATAAACTGATGACTTTCATACAGTTCCTTGAAGGGTTATTTAGGAATCTGACAAATTCTATTTTAATTTGCACTATAACAACACTGGTAATTTTGTAAAGCCCAGGAGGCTCTAAACATCAGTCTCCTTCTTGGTTCTACAGTAATGGAGAGGTAATACTCTACAGCTAAGATTTTAAATTATAACTTGTAAACATGAGAACCACAAATTTGTATTCTACAAGATTACCAGTATGTTATCATAACCTGCTTTAAGGCAAGAAACACTGTGGTTTTGACCATATTTTGTTTTTTTTACTAATCTTTCAAATATAACTTTGAAATGTTATCAGTCTTCTACATTAGACAATTTACTAACACAGTTAAAATGAATTCCAATATTTTAATCTTCTAAAGAGTGAATGAGTGATTGTTATTTAATACCAAATGAGCAATGTTTGCTGCCATACCATGGCGAGAACAAGCCTCATTTCAATGAGATGACGATGAAGTTTGCTTTGTACAAGACCAACATGCATAGCTAGATTTTTATAGTGCCCTCTCACTGAAACAACAGTTTGCGGGTAGACATGTTCCTCCACTCTGACACATTATCTTTATTCCGAGCCAACCAGTCATTGCTCTTGCTCCTTAATACTGCGTACTAAGTGGAGAAGAAACAAATACCAATTTTATAGTCTTTGGTTTTTAACCCATGATATTTTATACTTGAGGTAACTATAACACTACCCATGTGGTTAATCTTCTAATGATAATACTACATTAAAAGAGAAACAATTGTCAGAAATGACAGGTATCTGTACATGTTGTAACTTATTTTAAATGTTGTGTCTGCCTAATTGTTTCATCTACTTTTATAAACTATAACTATGCACTGTACTGACAACCATAGCTAAATCAGTGCAGTTTTGTTGTCAGAACACATGCTGTAAGGTAGCCAGTCATGTCAATAAGCTGCCAAATTGAAATAAAGCCACAACGGAAATCAAACCCGCCCATGCAGCAGATTTATTTAATCATTTTAAGATAAATAATGATCATGGTTGTATGAAATATGGCCAAATTATTATGAAATCTATCTCATTAGTCAAATGGCACAAACATATGTTCTTAAGAAGTACCAACTTCTATATAGCTTAAGGTTAAGAATGCACTTGAGACGCTCTGCATCTTAAGTTTGTAAATGAAGATGGAGAAACTAGATCAAAGTAATTGGTACTTGTACTCAGGTATTACCTATCATAGGCTATAGGTACATGTATGATCTACATCTGGTCACAAAAGATGCAGAAACATAGTAAATTAAGCTTTGAAGAAAAATAGAGTCAAGTACTATACAATGTATATCTAAAGTGTTAAATTCAAACATAATTTCTGTCTATGAACATTGTGAAAAGTGTAGAATAAGGGGGAAATAACCAGATTAATAAAAATTATACATTGTAAGAAGAAGAGTTTGAAGATACCAAAAGGGGTAAGTAGAATCTGTAAATCAAAGAAGGACAGACAACACAATGGTCTAGAGTTTGAAGATACCAAAAGGGGTAAGCAGAATCTGTAAATCAAAGAAGGACAGACAATACAATGGTCTAGAGTTTAAAGATACAAAAGGGGTAAGTAGAATCTGTAAATCAAAGAAGGACAGACAACACAATGGTCTAGAGTTTAAAGATACAAAAGGGGTAAGTAGAATCTGTGAATCAAAGAAGGACAGACAATACAATGGTCTAGAGTTTAAAGATACAAAAGGGGTAAGTAGAATCTGTAAATCAAAGAAGGACAGACAACACAATGGCCAGAAATGTAACACCAACTTCTATAAATTATAAAATGTGAAAAGTTAAAACAAACAATAAAGATTGACAGACTTACAAAAGTGGTAGACAAATTGTATATGACCTTTGACAATCTCTAGGTGACTTTTGAGAGTGTAGGTTACCTTTGACAGTCTCTATGTGACCTTTGAGAGTCTAGGTGACTGTTGAGAGTCTACGTTACCTTTGACAGTCTCTATGTGACCTTTGAGAGTCTAGGTGACCGCTGAGAGTCTACGTTACCTTTGACAGTCTCTATGTGACCTTCGACAGTCTAGGTTACCTTTGACAATCCCTAGGTTATCTTTGACAGTCTCTATGTGACTTTTGACAGTCTCTATGTGACCTCTGACAATCTATGTGACTTTTGAGAGTCTATGTGAGCTTACAGATCATTTTTACCACTAATTCAGACCTCATCATTTTATTATTACCCATAATGACAAAGGAACATTTCTGAGTATAGAAGGAATATTACAGATTGAAATTTCTGCTGTCATGTTGTGTTTCGTAAATTAAAATATCACCTGATTATTTATTACTTAACGTCCAGCAAGCAGTATTTTAGTTCAATAACCAGCAATAAACATAAGCTGTTTAAATAATATGTAAGTCTATGATTTATAACGAAATTTACAAAAGTGCAGAGTAATAAACCCATTATAATTATAATACAGGTACATCATATTACTACCATTTCAAGCATAATTAATATCTATCATTTTGAGGGTATAATATTCCACATGGAAACCATTGCACACAAGTAACCTTTCTTTCATCATTACATAAAAATCACCCTTCTTTAATACTGAAAACCTTGATGGAGAGATGGGATAGCAATTAACTCAAATCAAGTTAAAAGTTGAAAGACAAAATAAATAGTTTCCCATGTGCAGCAAATTGTACAAGCTCATTTTAAGTTAATTTTACAAGACTAATGAATATTCTTTATGATTTTAAACATAAGTTTTATCTTCATGTAAACAATTAAAGAGTTATTAATATCGCTGAAATAGCAAAAAAAAAAAACCTTGAAAAAAAATTTGAAGAGAAAAATAGTTTAGGAGTATAATTATTAAATGAAATAGAGATGAAATCATAAATTTACTTGTCTTGCATGGTTTGAAGTAATTGCCATAAATTTGTCACATAAATTGTCAATAATCACAGCATGACCCAGTTCTAACTGCAATTCACAACTTACAATAAGGAGGGACTGCACTCATTGACAACATATGCTTTTGACTGGTCAACTGTATTAATTCTCCAGAAATCAAAGAAAAACAGAGTTAGTTAAAGACATATTCAATTTCTGTCTAATTAACCAAAGGTGTTAATCAGTTAGCCTTTGTTCTTGGTCAGATTATGTTGAGCACAGATGAAATGCACATGAAATTAACCATCAAATGCAAGCAGTGATGTAAATTTAACGAGATAAACTGACATCTTATTTAAAAGACAAGAATATCAAAATAAACACCATGGATAGAAGGAAATCATAAAGAATTGACTGAAAGGAATTCTGCCTGATCTAATTATTTCATTACAGAGATCAAATAAAATAATAGCATTCCTTCTGAACCTAATCAGATCACAATTATTTGCTCCAAGAATGTCTCCTAAACTTTTAAAGGAATTATGGTGCAGAAGAACATCTATAATGATTATCTCTATAGAATATTCACTAGAGCAGACATCTTGTATTACTAACTGCTGAAAAGTTAGATTGTAGTGATGCAAAAGTCAAAGAAAACTCATTTCTGTGTGAATGAGTACCAAATGTTTGGACAATCTATATATAGCTACATTGTATGTAGACTGTAGTATTTCACACTGTATTTTAAGGATCCTTAACATATTTAAAACAATCTCGGGGTAGGGTTATGGTGTTTAACATCACTTTCAGTTATATTGTAGCGGTCAGTTTTATTGGTGGAGGTAACTGGAGTACACAGAAAACTACCAACTTGTCACAAGTCACTGACAAACTTTATCACATATTGTTGTATCTAGTACACGGTGCACCTCAACTGAACGGGGTTTGAACTCACAACATTAGTGGTGATAGGCACTGATTGCATAGATAGTTGTAAATCCAACTATCATACGAATAGAGCACTATTAAAATAATCCAATAATAATGTATAATATAACATACAAGGTACAAAAATGTACAAATCATTGATGAAACCTGTTCCAGGTAATAAATTATAGCACAATAAAAATTGACCAGTGTCTATGTGTGTTAATCACCAAACAGTCCACACCCACAGTATATGATAGGACAGTACAGTGAAACCTGTCTACATCAAACCTCCTCCAGCTATTGTGTACACAATAGACAGGTATTCTGTTTATACAGGTTAAATTAAGTCAGATTTTCTACAATGGGACTTTATTTATGATTCAGCATATACAGGATTCTATTTTATTGAGTAAGATTTTCTACAATGGGACTTTATTTATGATTCGGCATATACAGGATTCTAGTTTATTGAGTAAGATTTTCTACAATGGGTCTTTATTTATGATTCAGCATATGCAGGATTCTAGTTTATTGAGTAAGATTTTCTACAATGGGACTTTATTAATGATTTGGCATATGCAGGATTCTAGTTTACTGAGGGTCTGACTTAGACAGGTTTCATTGTATTGCAAATACTAAATTGTTGTGAAAACAAGATAAAAAATTCCAATCAAAAACACATTCTAATTTTTTCAACCCAGGTGCAAAACAAAATTTGCCCTCATATATTTGTATCTCTTGCTTCAAGTAAGTGTTTAATTTGCCATTAAACACCAATCAATCAATAAATCAATCAATAATTAAATGGTTCTAATATTTATTATGCACCTTCCAGAAAAAATGGTAAATACCCGGTAAATAGTAACATATTTTCAGAAAGTAAAAACATCTTTATAACATTGAGAAGAAAGAAATTTGAATGAAACATGAGTTATAAAAGAGCCAAGAAACAGAAATATGACCCATAGCATATGGTGAAATTTATAATGGTCCAAACACTTAAAAATGTCAAACAAATGAAGTGTATTAAAGAAACAAATCTATAGACGTGTCTTAACATGCTTAATGAAGGGCTCATTTATCACAAATACAACACATCTTACTGTATAAATATCACCATAGACCTCTAATATAAAGTACTAATCTGGCAAGAAATATAAACATAACTCAAAATATAAATAGCTGAAGTGTTTTTTTAGGAAGAACTGAAATTTAAGCAATAACAGATGTGACCGATGGCTTTATCTTTTGCCCCTATTATAAATAAATACAAATTGATTCAATTGTTGTAATTTTGAGACTACAAATTAGTTACATACATTTTGTATGTACATGAAATACTGAGTTCATACGAAAAACGTTTTCAATATGGTTCAGCTGAAACATTTTAGTTTAGCACCAGAACTTTGAAGACGTGTGAATGTACAATGCGTTTTCAAAATGATTTCGATACGTTTTTGAAACTTTTTTAAATGTTCGTCTGAATTCACCATAAATATAGTTTATACAACTACCAGTAGATGAAATTTTTGGATTTGAATCTGATGGCCGGGTACCCTTAAAAAAAAATAGTAGAAATATTTAAGAAAATATCTGATACAATTATAATTTTCCTTCCTTGGTGTTTCAAACTTTCAAATTGAAGTCCTCTTAGGATTTGAAATTTTAAGATTGGCTGCTCAACTGCTAAACTGAAATGGCCAAGGTAACTGTATGTATGTTCCTATGTTGGTAAACTGGTCGGGCAGTAGGTGTCATTGTAGATGTAACATGTAGATTTAGGCACATCTAACTTTACTAACCTTTTAAAGTGGTGTTAAAATAAGAGGGGCAAGGTGACACCATTACAACATTGATATTTATTATTTATAACAACACAGTAGGAATCAATAGTTAGAAACAAAGAATTCTTGACAATGTTCTGATTCACAAGGCATATTTTCACCTAATTTAGATCATAAATCACCAATCTTTATAAAAAAAAAATCCTTCCAGGAGAAGAATCATGAAATCTTATCTGACTTGATACAAAATCAATTTATTTGACTGACTATCCATAGATAAGATCTATAATACCAATAAAATAAACATTTATCAACACAAGAGGTCTATTTTGTCACCTAAATACAGATTATTTTGACAGGAAGTCTTTCAACTACTAATTGCTACCATTTTTTATGAGATTTTTTTGTTGACTTCAAATTTTCTGGTTCATCAATAATAACATGGTTGTATTTGAACAGAATTTTTTATTCTGTCTCACAAGATGTCGGTCAGAAAAATAATGATCTAAATATTCTTGATTTCATGCCATCAGAATTTGTAACCTTACAGATCACTAATATTGTAACACATTCTGACTTTATTTTATTTCATTGGTAAATCAAGGAATATAGCCTTATTACTTCTACCAGTATATTACATTGATTGATTGATGTTTAACATCCAGCAAGCAATATTTCAGCTATATTCAGGACGACCAGTATATTACAAAATTTCATACAATGTTAGAGAAAACTGAAGAGGCAATCATGAATGACAATCCAGATATACAGGTAACATTAGGCAAGAGACACAGGACGAAGACAAACAAAGCAAAAAACACAACAACAAAAGATAGCAAATATTACACTAAAAACTTTAATATACTGTGCCACAATTTTATATGAAACAAACAGAAAACCATCAAAATTGATTTAAAAATAAAGAATCCACATATGAAAAACAGAAAACATCCGCTTTTGGCACGTTGGGAAATCTTGTTTCTGTGGTGGTTTTCATATTGGAACTTAAACCATCAGCACTGTAGTGGACATTATAATGAAAATTCCTTCTGTGGTTAGAAAAGATGGTTAACATGTTAAAGTTTACAGACACGATGACCTTCAACAACAAAGACAGACAATACCTCACATGACCCTTTGGTTCAAAAGTGAGTTTAAAACCTTGACAAAAATGGATGGGAAGTGTTTTTTTAGCTTTGTATGTCTCACTTGATCTACAAATGAATACTGCATAGTGGAGTAGAACTAAATTATGATACTTCTTTCTCTGGCTGCCATCCAGGTGAGATATAAATTCTAGGTGGGGGACTCGAAATTCATAAGACATTGCACAATATAACATTATTATAGCACAGCACACACACAATATACAAGTAGACGTATCTTCTTCTTAAGACAAGAACCCCCAAACTAGTTATCAATTAACATAAAAATCACTTTTCACAAGCTTTGATGGAGGCATTGAAAGTTGTTAATAAGTCAGTTTAATTGAGGAAACACTACAATTTACTGAATTGAATTGGTCCTAACAAAGGAGCTACTTGTTTTTCAACTGCTAGTCAAGTGACAGGGATGTCGATTGTCTCTCAAGGTACTTGTCTCACTTAGAATCTGAACGTACTACTTAACAGAGACATATCAAGGTCTTCTGTGAATCTGGGTGTTGTCTTAACATTACATTTATGAATGACTGAATGCATGGGTTTTTTCTGTTTGAAGTTAAAATTTGATGACACTGGACTGTCTGTGGATTATAATAAAAATTAAAAAAGAAAAAAGGGCAATTACTCCAATTGCTGTACTGTTATGCTAATCCACATATGAAAATAAGCAAAAATGCAAAGATTTGAAGAATTCTCATATAAAATGTGAATGGATTTGAGCATGCAAATGCATTGATGAATTGAATGTCAAAAGGGAATAACTCCTTAAAAACTAGTTAAAATAAAATCGTATCTAAAATATAGGAGGAGTTGCACATACAAACTTTTTGTGATGGACGGATGGACAGGACTAAAATAATGTGTCTCCTCCAGAACTTAAGAAGGAGGGACACGTAATGATGATGATATATACCATTTGTCATTTACGATAATTTGTGACTAGATTATCAATTTAATTTGAACTAATTTCTCTACACTAATTGTCCAATAATATATAACATTAAAATTCTTTAAAATCCATCCAATGTATCTGACATAAACCTTTGTCCTAGATCAACGATTTCTGTGCTCAAGTACGAGTTTTGCACCAAATTTCCGTTTTCGAAGGTATAACAAGAGAATTTCCTTTGTTACGACCACATAAATTGAATCTTCACTTTTAATTCCATTCTTCTAACAATAATTGAGTGCATTTAAGTGATATAATTGCTGTTAAAATTACCGTAATTTTTTTTTGTGCCGATGAATAAATAAGTTTTTCACAAAATCATGGCATCTCATTACTTGTCACATTATGGTAGTTGATGAGGTGTAAAAGATGATTAACACAACCTTATAACCATGTTAATTCTATACACCATACAGGTAAGCCACACCTAGGATTGGGTTTAACTTCCAATAAAGGTAAGAAAACCCATTTTCCATAAAAAAGTTTGACATCAAGTGCAAACTTAGAGTATAAGTATACAAAATATTGTTTCAAATTTCATGTCTTTAGAAAACTAAACTAACATGCCAATTTTCTACTAGTATGAGCGAACCATACATTTTCTGTTCGTATTTAAATTTTGTTTTCTCTCCATGAAATACCATGTAATTCAAACCATTTTGAAAGGAAAAAGAAAGTTTAACAAACAAGAATTACAACTGTTCAAGATGGATGAAAGCCCTGTTTAATCAAATATGATATACACAATAATCATCTTGGTTTTTTTCTCATACAAAGGCATGTTTCCTGTTTAATATAACTTACTTTCTAATATCTATTGTGATGTAGAAGTATAAGTAATGTAAAATATTCAACGCCCTTACAGCAAGAAGCAGACTGGATGTTAAAACTGATGGTATCATTATGTTGCTTATGTGATCAGCCAATCTAAGCAGTTCATTGCCCAAAAGCCTATATATAGTATATGGTCAGTCTGCCCCTGCAGCTAGTTATGATCATTGGTCGTCAATTATCAGGTAGACTTGTCTCCCCTTTTACACAATCTTGCCTACAAACTCAACATTTTATCACAATGTTTTTATATATTAATTATTTATTTGTAAACTTGGTTTTATTATGGATATAGTTGAAATACTGCTTAGGTTGACCCTAAACCCATTCAATCTATATATTCAAGAAATACAGCTGATCAAAAGCATATACATTACACATCTTTTGTTTGAAAAATTCCACTTCAAAGTGATGAAGAGAGCTTGAAAAATATTAGTAAAATCTGATATGGATGTAAACGAACATAATATAATTTTACACTTGGATAAAAATTAAATGAAAGGAACAGTGCTTTTATTGCTATTCTACATTGTATACTAGGTAAGAGAGTACAGAAATAACTGTTTAAAATTTATATTAATCCTTCAATGGAAGCCTATGTAGAGTACAGAAATGACTGTTTAACATTTATATTAATCCTTCAATGGAAGCCTATGTAGAGTACAGAAAGGACTGTTTAACATTTATATTAATCCTTCAA
>MJUT01008843.1:283037-308996 GCA_002080005.1 Gigantidas platifrons | reverse complement strand
GGTACACCTGGTCTCACTTTTGGTCCTATATTGGTATAAAGGAGTGTGTTGTGTTAAAATTTTTGTTTTTCCTTGTTCCTTAAATGTTGTTTCTGTCAAATCAGTTTTTTGCTATCTTTCCCGTGAAGGTCACAAAATAAATCATAAAGGCTTTTGCTAAGCCAATAAAATTGCATCACTCATATTTCGTTGATAAATGCATATATTTCTGTAAATAAAGTCAGAATGGTTCCACTGGGCACATCATCGGTGGCCATTTTATCCATAATGTACGTCACGTACATCCTAAGCGCTTTGGCTATCTTAGAGTTAGAATAGAGGGCCTGTGCATTCATTTTATTTTATTTTAATGTATTCATTAGTAATAGTAATAAAAGATAATGACCCGGCAGCAAAAAATTTACTTGGGGAAACCAACGATAATTTCTCAGGGATAATTCTACTGACACCACTGATTTCGATATACCATTACCAAAATATGTAAAATAAAAATCGGAAACCAGTTGCAATTTTGGTATGTCTAAAAACCGGTGCAGGAATTAATAATTCTTGACATCGCTCCCAAAATTTTCAGTCGTCACCTGGGCGAGAAGTAATCGAGTTTTCACTCGCCCAATACAATTTTAAGTCGCCTGGGGCGACTGTTAGTGTAGATCCCTGGTATATATTATTTTTTGGACATATGCTAGCAGTATAAGGAGGTTTTACAGAATATACAACTTTTGACATACATGTCATTCTCTTATTTCTCTAGTAAAATAATAAATAGGTACTTACTCGTCTGAGAACTAACGTATCATCATCTTCTTTTTGTCTGTTATGTTCTTGATTCCTGATATTAGGGTTATTGCTGTTTTTATGATCAACTAAAACAGAGATAATTAGAAAATGCAGGGATATATATTTAGAAAAAAAAACAACAAAATTCAATTAAGAAGGTTTATTTTTTCCAACACTGTAATAGATTCATATTTATACATGAATATTGATATAATATTGAGAAAATTCATACACCTTTCTCCTTAAAATTTTATAAATAGTACCGGTAAAATAATTTGGTTCTTTATTTCTACATCTAAATGCAATGAGAATAAATAGGAACAAATGCAAATAAATGATTCACCACAATGATGAAAATAACAAATACATGTAGTGCAAAGGTCAACATGAAACCAGATTCAGTCAAATGCAATACACACAATGAAGACACAAGTGCTGTATAAAATATGGGCATAGGGAAGATTCTTATATCCAAAATAAAGAGGCATATGGAATGTTCATAAAAATCGTAAATAAAAAGGCTTTATAAAGTAGAACAAGCTGTATTTATAATAAATGACTCTTTAAGTTCATGTACTGAAATTTCAGGCCTAATTTTTCATTGCTCATTCATGACACTTACTATTGTAACAAAATATTTATAAAGTACAGTTGAACTTGTTGAGTGAAAGGAACCAAAATCAGTACACTGTTTTAGTACCCCCCTCTCTCCTTTAAGGCCACTTCATCCAAAGGCCACCCCTCTTACCAGGCCAGAATTCAAATGTGCTGTGATAGTAAAACATGACTAAATTGCACCCCTCAAGAGAATCCACCTCTGTTAAAAGGTCATTTTTTTCATTGTAGAAGAGGAGGTCTTGATAAGAGGAGTACTACTGTAGTTTGATTCAACACAGAGAACCACAGTTTGAGATTGCAAAAAAAAACTTACACCAAAAACTGATGGAATAGGAAGTTAATAACTGTACCACAAATTGTTTGAGAAAATGTCTAGGATTAATATACTATTTTCAGAGGCCTAAGGCTGTGGTGAAATAAGAAATAATAATCTATATAAAAAAAATATAAAAGTATACATGAACGACATAAAAGATAATGGGAGGATACAACAAAAGCTCCTAAAAACGTGAAATAAATAAAAATTAAAATTCTTGACACGCCTTGTGTAAAAAATAACGGAGAAATGATTTGTAATCCAATTTCTTGATTTAAATTGTGAAAACCCTTCATCCAAAATCAATTGGAAAGGACAACAAGGAATAAAAATTATATCTAAAACTAATTTTCAAGATATTTTTAAACATATAATAGCATGCACACAACTGAAAAAGATCACATGAATATTATAGTGGTTTTTTTCTAGCATATGCTTTTGGTGAAATTTGGTGTTGATTATAATTTCATACATGCTAGATTTTATGCCATGAAATTGAAAATAGATATTGTCATGTATCACTCTTTCTTGTGATTTTATTAAATTTATTAAATTCAAACCAAGATATATAATGTGTGATTATAAACTTGATCATAAGAGAATTATATTTAAAATGCTATTCATTAACTGATATAATGAAATAAAACAAGAACTGTTTATAAAATTAAAAGGCAAAATTATTTGACAACATTCCTGTAAATTTGTATCACACTCTTTGCTTCATACACCACGTAATAATAGTGATCACATCCTGGTCAATCATTTTCTTTCAAAGGGAAGTAACTCTAGTGAAATTTGACAATGTGAATTATCATAAAATTTTAACTCTAGTGAAATTTGACAGTGTAAATTATCATAAAATTTTAACAAGTGTTTTAACTTCTCATTATCCTATTTCTTATAATGCAAAAAAAAAAAAAAAAAATACAACTGCTTTGATTTCTTTCTTCACAAAAATTTGTTTTCCGAATTCTGTATAAAACATAAAATTTGGTTTCTTTGAAACTACAAAGAAGATATATTAAATTTTCAAAAAAATATATATGGCCTATTAGCAATAATATGTACAATGTAAAGTTGCTTTCTACATGAAAAATATGTATAATTACAAAAGTTCTAAAATCTGTAGGACAGAAAAAAAAAATATGAAAAAATAACATTTTCTTAATTTTCAAAATTCAAATCTTACTGCATTTACAAATTATTAATCAATCAGTGATCAGTGTTATTACCTGTTGTATATTTACTTACCATCATGAATTATCATAGATTGTAAAGTGTCTAAAAATCAACAGAAAATCTTTTTTATACTAACAAATATAGGATTCTCAAATAAAACTTTTAACTCGTATGAAACAACCCTGAACAATTATTGATCAAATTGAATTATATTTAAAAATATGGCAAGAATTAATTTGAGAAAAGATATTTCCATTTCACAATTTTTTTTAAATCATTTTGTACATCTTACATGTTATAAAAAAACACATACTGGTAGACAATAGAATACAGAAGTTTATATGCTTTTTACTGTTATTTATATTTGTTTAATTCTTTCAAATGATAGTTTGGGCATCCTGTATTTTTGATACTTAGAAATATACCTTTTTGAAAGAAAAACATCGCCAGCTCTCATTGCTGCTTAATAATACATGTACCTATTTGAATAATTGTTATAACTCAGGAAAAATACAATTGTCAAACAATTTTGACATATAAGCTTTGATGTGGTAATAATGCATATATCTAATGAGCAAGTCATCAAGCTTAGAAGCAGATAAGATCATTAGGGTTATATATGTTTCAGTATATCAAAATCTTTAAAAAAAAAAAAAAAATGTTGGAAAAGGGGCCTGAAAAATAATTTCTAACCTCTAACAAAAATCTCCATATGATGACAACCATCCATAACGGTTTCATATCACAATATTACAAAGTTTAAAATACTGTCACAACTAAGGGGAAAATGTTTCAACCTGTGAACTCAACGTACTGGTAATAAATCACGTCAAATGAAAAAAGCATTCAGAAGAAAAACTGATCACAAGATAAAGTATGATACAGATCATGGAGGACAGACCAAATGATCCATGTTAGGTAGGACTTGCAAAAAAACCAAAACCCCCACATAACTCCTATACAACAAATGATGTTTGTAACATCATGAAACTACAAGAACCCAAAACTGATGTTGAAATCACAATAACACAAAGGGACAAAAATAACTGATATATGCAATAAATCCATTTTAAACTATTTCATTATTGATTTTTTATTAATGATATCCTAAGTCTCCAAACAGTCACTTACTAAAATATTATCTTTTATCCCAAGTCTCCAAACAGTCACTTACTAAAATAGTATCTTGTTGTTACTACTTTACAAATTGAACAATAACGTTTAATATCAGTTATGTATGACAATGAGGCAGTATAAATAATACATACCATCTTGTACAACCATTGAGGAGAGAGTTTCTAGTGTATCCTGGCTGTAATTCCCAGGTGGTCTATAAAATATATCATATGTTGTTTAAGAAATAATCAATGGCAGCCATTGTGTTATATTCATTTAACCATGGGCTGGGTCTTTATAATCGCCATGGATTATTTCGATTCTAATAGGTCAAATATGGTAATTTACTTGCAAAACGCCACCTATACACACAGCAATGTATTTGGCTGCTCCGTTACCCTCCCGAACACAAAGATACGATTTCTGTTATTTCTAGATACGATTTCTGTCATTTGAGATTACTAAATGTTGTCATTAATGAACATCAATTCAAAAGAAAGGGAAAATACTACAAATCCCACTTCGACAAGGAGGCGTACACGAAGCCAAAAAACGTCAGGATCTCTATGTTCTAAACTGGAAGTCTTCATATGACGTCATGTTGTTTACGTGCCAAAATTGTCAACAACATTTCGCGGAATTTTAATTTTCTACGGTAAATGTATAACGTACACCATTTCGCGGGAGGGTAAACGGAATAGCCGAATTGACAACATTACTGCGTTTGCGCTAAAAGTGTTGTTGTTGAGTATTATATGAACTGACGATAACACGGCGTCATATTAGAATAAACATTCTAACATGACGTCCTTCATTGGCTATGTAAATAATACAGTGATAAAACTCACGATATATTTTAATTCGCTCATGCGTATTGACGAACAAATTACAAACATAATTCCCTAGTGAATTTATGTAGTCATACAGCACTGTGGTGCATAACAAACATAAAAATACCCGTATTGTTTTTATCTATATTTTTACGGAATAAATACTTAAAGACAACCATCATTGGACTTTGACTTTTATGAAATTTAACATCTTCCGGAAGTCGTTTACAAGGAACGCTGATGACATTGAAAGACATGACTACTGATATTATTTTAAGATTTTGTGAGCATTTTACTTGTTTAAGTTGCTAAATTCAAAATGCCATTAAATTGGAAAATATCAGTAACTTCATAGCATCACAGTCTATTTATACATAAAAGAAAAACAACTGTAAACTGTAAAACATGAAGGTTAGTGAATTTTGTTATGAAATGCATTTCCATTACAGACTTTCACTTAAAAAAATAAGTTAGATTTTTCCTACTAGAATCGAAATAATTCATGGAAGCCAGAGTTTGTATCACGTTTTAACATGGGTAACGCTCGGGATAAAATTTGTACGAAAATAATGTTACCCATGTTAAAACTGTATACAAACTCTGGCTTCCATGAATTATTTCTTAAATATTATTATACTTCGTGATATTTGGTACTGTAATATTTTGGCATATTACCTGGACAATTAGACACTCAGTATAATAATGATATTAATGTGGTCTTGTCCAGGTAATATGCCAAAATATTACCCAGGTCTGAGAGACATATTACCCTTCAAGGGAAGGAAGGGTAATATGTCTCTCAGACCTGGGTAATATTTTGACATATTACCTGGACAAGACCACATTATTATATAAATAGGTTTGTTCAAAGGTTCATAACTTAGTTTTACATCTAGAGTAAACAAGGTTAGGATAAAAACCAGAGGCTCACATGGACCTGCATCTCTCACCCTGTAGAGTAAATGTATTGAACCATTTGTCTATTGTAGTATATGATATATTTTGATCCATCAGGACTTGTACTCAATAGACCATGGCACATTGACTTGTCCAACATTAAGTCTTTATATCACACTGCTGCTTCATGCCACAATCCATTACATTTCCATCCCTGATTTTTAAGAAGATTTTTGAATTGTGCATGTCAGGATCTACATATCACAATGAGGCATTTAAAATAGACTTTCCAAGACTGATTCTCGTGAAAATTATTTTTTAAAACATTTCCCCCTATTCCAATTCATGTTAAAGTTGGACCCCTTAGAACTTATAGTCTTCATTTGCATAATTTATATCTCCATGTCACAATGATAATATTTGACAAATACAATTGTATTTCAATTGCTGGTTCCCCTTTCTGTCAGCTTGACATCTCATAAAGGTAACATCATGTGTTTTTCCTGATGCAGCCCATTTTGAACTTTGACAACACGGGCTCAGAAATCAGAGATGGACCAAAATTTGTGCAAACTACACTTTACATATCACAATAATATTGATGATATTTTTGCATTACAGTCTGTCAACCTCTGGACTCTGTAAATCATAAATCTGCATTTAATAAGGATGCTAAATTCCCATACAATACGAGGAACAGCTGTTTTAGAGAACTAAGATCTTAAATCAAACCTGTCAACAACTTTTTTTTCAATTTCTAAAAAGAAAATATTCTACAACAAATTTCCAATAACATGTTAGATTGAAAACTGTATTTAATAAGCATTCTACACAAGCTTATCATTTCTAACTTACAATGGCCTAGCAGGTTCTGAAGCCAGAAGGGTGCCATCACGGTTGACAACCTCTTCCTCCTCTTCCTCATCTGATTTGTCATCCTCAATAATAACTGTTGTAGTAGCTTTATCATCAGCTCCTAACTCATTTAGATGGGCAGCTAGAACATCTAAATCCTGAAAAAAAATGGCTTCTTGTGTATAGTAATGCATAAAACTAGATCTTGACATAATTCAATAAAGTAACTTTTGACATTTGTCAATCCAGAATTAAACATTATGTCTAAACTGCTAACATATGCTCTTAACCTAAATCAATTATACAAAATAGAACTCCCCAACATGCACCCAGGTTCCAATAGGGGATGCCCTCTTGATATAGGATGGTGAGTTTATAGCCTGACCATAGACCATAGTGGGTGCTGTGTTTAGGAGAGTGCCACACTTAAAAACCCTTTGTGTAGATTTCGCAAAATAGAGAATGTGCATTGAAGCTGCTATCAAAGGCTGATATTTTTTTAGTCCTTCCTCAACTCCTTATACTTTTCCAGTGGTAGTAAAAAAATAATTGCCCCAAATCCCCCCCCCCCTTATTTCTGTATCTTTTTATATATACAGATGTATTGTTAAACATGATGAAATATTTGTTTCTGGACATTAAACAACCAGCATTCAATCAATATGTATGTATGTATGTATGTTTCTAATATATCCTACTTCTGGTTTTTTAACATGACCTCTGTACATTGCATTTCTTGGGTCACCTTGACCTGATGGTTTCTGTCCAGCACTCTGAGGTCGCTGATCTGTAAAAAAAAATATTAAAATTAATATCACATAGAAAAAACTCTACCATTAATAAATTAAGTAATAAACAGAATCTTACACTAGTTCATACTGAAGATCAGCGATATCATCCACGAATGTGAGAAATTCTGTCTTTTCCTGAGTGGAGCTTGGTGAAACAGGGCTAAAAGATGTAGAATTTCTCACACAATTTAAAGATATCCTGTATACTTTCCCATGCATTATTATAACCAATATATATTTCATAACTAATTATACAGGCAAAGATTTCTGTACACTATATCTATCAATAATCATGGTTGTAGATGAAAAAAAGGAAAAAAGGAAAAAAAGGCTTATAATATTTTCTTTTAGCATGTCTGCTACCATGTTTTTGTTTGTCTGACAATATCTGTCTTTAAAATATGATGGTATATCACTATAATATAAGTAAACTAGAGGCTCACATGAGCCTGTATCGCTCACCTGACATAACTAAGTCCTCTTAAGAATGTCTGCATGCCGAATACATCTAAGTTACTATTCAAATCCCATAGGGTTCTATGTTAAAACTATGTATGCTCATGGCAGCCATCTTGGATGGAGGTAGTAGTCACCGGACACAATTTTAAAAGTATACTACCCAAGGACCATCCATACCATATTTGCTTTAAATTGGCTGACTGGTTTCAGAGGGAAGACTTTTAAACAAGTTTCCCATAGGGTCCTATGTTAAAACTATGTCCGCTGACTGCGGCAATCTTGGATGGAGGTTGGGCTCACAGGACATAATTTTGAAAGTTGACCACCTAAGGACCATTCATGCCATGTTTGCTTTAAATTGACTTGCTGGTTTCAGAGGAGAAGACTTTTAAACATTTTTTCCATAGGTCCTATGTTAAAACTAAGTCGAGCCATGGTGGCCATCTTGAATTTCCGATCAGCAAACGATTCATAAGTTTAGTACAGGATCACCCAATGATCATTCCTGTAAAGTCACAATTAAATTGGCTTAGTGGTTTCTAACAATAAGATTTTTAAAATTTCGACCAATCAGAACACATTATGAGCCCTGGCAGCCATGTTGGATTTCCGATCAGCGCCAAAAACAAAAATCTTGTATATGACCATCTNGGTTCAAATCTGTTGCGTGGTTTCAGAAAAAAAGATGAAAATGTGAAATTCCCATAGGGTCCAATGTTAAACTAAGTCGAGTCATGGCGGCCATCTTGGATATGCGATCGGCACAAAAATAACAAATTTAGTAGAGGACCATCCAGTCATCATTTCTGTAATGTTACAATTTCATCGGCTAAGTAGTTTCTGACAAGAAGATTTTCAGTTTCAACCAATCAGAACACATTATTGGCCCTGGCGGCCATGTTGGATTTCCGATCTACACCAAAATAACAAATTTAGTAGAGGACCTCCCAATGAACATTTCTGCCAAATTTGGTCCAAATCAGTTCTGTGGTTTCAAAGAAGAAGAAGAAAGTATGAAAAGTTTACAGACGCGGACGACGACGGACGCAAAGTGATGACAAAAGCTCACCTTTGGGTCAGGTGAGCTAAAAAAATGAGTGTAGGAATAATACTAAAAAAAATTAAAAATTATGGACACAATGAACGATTCAAACTAATTTTAAAAAACATGACATTTCTATTAACTAATACAGTTTATTTTCTATTCTACTGTAGAAAGATATTTAAATTGACAAGAAAGCATAATTAGTTTTGTAAACTGACTTTTTATATCTTATCAAATAGTAAAGGGTATTTTCTAAATCATCAACATTGACTTCAATTTTCCATAATGCAATAATAAGCATATATATGTTTTACCTTCTTTAAACAATTTTGTAAAAGAATATAAATTTTGCATTTCAATTCTTTATGCCTCATATCAAATATACATATGTAGTCCTAATGCTTCTAGTTATGGTGAAACATTAAAATAAGACTATATTTTTTCTCTCAATTAATACAAGTTTCCACATGTTATTTAGATGCTGGGTTGGTGTAGGTAAACATTAATATATACTGAATGCAGTAAATAGAAACAGAGTGAAACCTGTCTAAATCAAACCTCCTTGGTACAAACTTTTATGTTCAGAATAGACAGGTGTTCTGTTTATACATGTTAACTTAACAAAGATTTCTTACCCGGATAGAACCACCGACCATGGGCAAGCAACTGGTAAACTTTATCACTTGCGACTCAACTTGCAGCCGCAAGTGATAAAGTTTACCAGTTGCTTGCCCATAGTCGGTGGTTCTCTCAGGGTATGCCGGCTTCCTCCACCACTAAAACTGGTCGCCATGATATAGCTGAAATATTGTTGAAAGTGGCATTAAAATACCAAAAATCATCATCTTACTTTGGGACTTTTATCTAAAGTTCAGTTTATACAGGATTTGAGTTTGATCAGAGTACAGTTTAGACAGGTTTCAATGTATATGTAAAAAAAAAACATTACATTTCCAAATAATCAGAAATTATTTATGTAAAATTATTCTAGCCAATACCAGTTTGAAAAATTGTATAAATATTTTGTTTTGATGTTTAATACATTGTTTTATGTTACAAGATAACCAAGAGTTCTAAATTCAAGTGTCAATTCCTATAAATCACAAATCACAGATATTGTATTTTTAGATAACTGTATCCCTCAAAAATATATTTAATATATTCTTGTGAAATATTTGAAACTATGAAAATGAATATACAAACACTTTCATTCACTATGGAGATGTAGCATTTCTATTGGCAACAGTTAGTTCTATACAAATGTTATACTATGATTATATATTATTAATATCTGACTATATTATAAATGCAATATATTTCCTTCATGCTGATTTGCTGACAATAGGTCACATGATTCCTAATATTAACAAAGGCTGCATGGGTATATTTCATGTTACTAAAAATATATTTAAAAACTGCAGATTGCATTGACTTATCATATAGCTGCTTTAGATTAACATTATTATAACTGTAGCCTTTGTATAAGGTCGATATGTTATTATAATGACCAACAAAGTATATGGACCTCAGACTTGGTCGATATACTTCTGCTAGGTCAATAAAATAACCTATATAATATAATAGGTTGGGCTAGATTATGGCGCTTAATGTCATTTTCAACAATATTTCAGTTATATCGTGGCACAGGCAGTCAGTTTTATTGGCGAAGGAAACTTGAGTACCCGGAGAAAACCACTGATCTACCGCAAGTCATGGACAAACTTTATCATATAATGTTGTATCAAGTACACCTCGCCATGTAAGGGGTTCAAACCCACAACGTTAGTAGTGATAGACTCTGATTGCATTGGTAGTTGTAGATCTAACTACCATCAATAGCGATCACAACGACCCTTATAATACAATAAGAAAGTGGTACATTATAACAGAGGACATTGTACTGGTTGGTTGAATGTATTTTTGTCTTTCTTAACAACTGAATTTCTTCATTTTATATACGTTATACAACTGTGAAGGTTATATGTTTCTGATTACAATATTTCTCTAGAGTAAATATTAATATGATCAGCTTGTCACAAACTTTGTTTTTATTATGTCTTTATCAAGGCAGATATATTTGATAGGTTTGTAGGAGTTGTAGATTGTAAATAAATCCATACTTGTTCTCTGTTAGGTTTTAAATCTTAGATATACTTTACAGATGAAATGGAAAATATCTGAATCATCTATTATATATCTTTTTTTATTAATATAAAGGAAAGAAAAGAAAATCAAGTTACATAATTTAAAAATGGAGAAGTTAAATTTAGAATTCAGGAAAATGTATAAAACAAAAACAAAAGTTGATCAAAAAGTGCACAGCAAAATGAAAGCACTCTGTATAAATAAAACAGCAATGGGAGGTAACCTGAATCTGGTTCCCCGTTTTCCTCGTCTTCCTCCTCTACAAGGTAAATACAAATAACAGTATAGGATTAGAAAACATATCAAGCCACATTAACATCTAGTAGAAGCTAAAGCTAATTTAAATAAATTCTATAAATTACAGATAGGCACTAAAGCAAAAGCTGGGCTATAATTATCTAACTGTGAATTTATAAAAGGATAAAGACCATGAAACTAAAGAAAGTATCATTCCAGTCAGGGGAAAGTTCTATCAGAGGCAAGTTCTATCAGGGACAAGACTGTAATCTTAATCACGTAACTTTTTCTGAATTTACAGCATAAATTGTGTAAATCATTAATTATCAAAATAAAAATACAGGTAATAATTAGAGAAAAACGTATTATTAAAAAATTATTCCAATGTGGAAAAGCTTTCAAATATTCTTCTTTATTTGTTAATTAATTTGGATCATAAATAAGTGCTCATTTAAACTTGAAAATCAATTGGCATGTGAAGATCATGCAATGGGCATGTTCCCTTTACAGAACAGAATTTATATATCTAACCCAATATGTTTCCAGCCATTTGTTAAACTATATAATTATCATTCATTGCCACATGACTGATTATCACACTGTATTTTGGAGGGAAAATTTTACATTTGCACTTTTTTTTCCATGTTATTGTTTAAAAAATAATTAGTGAGTTATGAGGGACACAGAGCTGAATAAAATTCATCAAATTAAATATAACAAAGCATAACATAACAAACCACTCCATTGTTCAAACATCAAACTTCTAAACACAGAAAGGGTAATGATAAAAGCAGATAAAAAACTCTCTTTGGCTGTGCACAGCACCAAACTATGGCAAAGTAAAAAGAAGCATACATAAAGAAAATAAAACTGAGTACAGAGTTGCTTGAACGTTTGAAATTTATGAAGAATGAGCCACAATCCCCAATAGAATAAACAAATCCATACATATCGATCCTTATATTCATCAATATCTATAACCTTTCTAGTAAAACTTGTGGCATCAAGTAGAAGTATGTAGAATGGACTCAGAACAAAAGTATATAAAGCTACAATTCAATATTCAAATGAATTTAAACATTTAAAGGAAGAAAATTTACATAAAAATACAATCAAACAAATTAAAGGCAAGATTTATGTTTCCATGCAAAAGATGCAAACACAAGATTGATTGTTTTATTAAAATATGATTAATTAAGATTATGTTCACAAGATCAGGATCAACAGATGTTATTAAAGATTAGAAGCTTCACTCATCTATTGTTTGTAGAAATAGCTTTTACCTATGTATCTTCCTGTAATTTTATAGAAACAATGTCAATATATTTTCTATCACAAATCTTACTTAAAAACAAATAATTTATATTATGTTCCAAACAACAAATGTAAAGCTAAACAAACTTAATTACTTGGTTCTCAGGTCACCCTTTATGAGAAAACAAATCCAGGCAAGTGCAATCATCTCCATCCCTCTTATTTTTACTTAAATAAAAAAATGAGGAGGTTATTTTGTTTTTCTCAACTTTGTTTGGGATTCTAATATACTAGTTTAAGAAATAACAGCTGAATGAACTTTAAAAAGTATAATGTCAAGATCGATTATGAATTTGATGAAGTCTGCAAAATTGTTGTCATTTCATAGAATCTCTGTATCATGATGGATCTTATTCGTCATCCGTATATACTAGTGGAGAATAAATCTTAATAAACTTGTTATGGATACACTGCATATCAAATAGATCTCTTTGGAATCTTTTTCATTTGAATCCTGTAGTTTTTAACAGCATAATTTTTTTCCCCCCAAGAGAGTAAAAGTAATTTCCCTTTGAATATGATGTGGTTTATAATGTTCAGAAAAGTAGAAATATCACATTTTTTCTATTGATTTGCCATTAAATTTGAAAAAGCAGTCCGAAAAAAAACCCAACATGCGGGCAGATCTGAGAACCAAATAATTTATATTTTTGGCCTAATAACCGAATTACAATATACCATAAAAAGTTTATACCAAAACCACTAACAAACAAAAATTTCAAAATTAATATGAAAGATCTATTTAGAACAAATGACATGTGGATATAAAAAGTCAAATCCATGCCTAGTTTGGTGTATAAGAGAAAAAATAACCAGGATTCATTATCTAATGTGATGGCCAGTGGCAATTCTTTCATCATAATACATGTATATGTAGTAAATGTTGAGGTCTTACCAATGATCTGGGACTGTCGTGGGACTTTATTATGTTGCTGTGGTTGTACTGGCTGAGCCTGGAAGTGGCTAGATACAGGCCACCCCTGATGTGATGAAGGTGGTCGATTTCCACCATGATCTCTATGGTTGTCTCTTTGATGACCTTGTTGAGGCGGTCTTTGACCTCTGTTTTGTTGGTTGTGTGATTGCTGGGGTGGGGCGGAGGGTTTAGCCTGATGACCTTCTCTCTGTAGAAGCTGGAAATTCCTCTTTAATGTAGATTCTCCAGGTATTTGTAATATTGAACTGAATTCAAAATAGAAAATAATTTTACAACTAGAATCAAAATATTTTTTGTCCAGACAGGAGTGAGTGATTGTTGTTCCATGTCAAATGAGCAAATTTTGGTAAGGGTAACAAGTTGAGATGATAATGATGTCCACTTTGTACTCAACACGTTTACTTGGATTTTTATAGTGCTAGTTCACTGAAACAAGTCTGCAGGAAGACATGTCGCTCCACTCAGACATATTATCCCGATTTCGAGCCAACTAGTCTTTGCTTTTATTCCTCAATGCTGCTTAGCTATCCGCAACAAATAGCAGTTTTATAGTCTCTGGTTTGTCCCGACAAGGGCTTGAACATGAGATATATCGCAATCGAGGTAAACATGCTATTAAAGCATTACACCACCGATGCAGTATTTTGTTGGTGACATTGAAGTAAAATTTGTAAACTAAAAACAAACCATCGATTCTGCTAGAAAATGTAGTATGGGAGAATGGAATTGATGAAAAATCATGTAAAAAGTTGTGCATACTTCATTTTCTAATGGCTTAGAATGCTACAGGAATTGACAGATTGGTCAACAGAAAAAATGTTTTCTATGATTGTTTGACTTCTGCTGATGCCCATAAAAGATTAATTGTTTACACTCCTACCTTGGTTCACCACTTGAGATAACATCTTCCTCCTCCTCGTTATCACTACCCTCATATTCATACTCAGTGTCATGGTCATCAGCTATAAATACACCAAAGTATTCATTCAATAAACTGTACATTACAAAATGTCTAATAACAACACTTATTTAACATTTGCCAAACTTCACTATCAAACACATTTTTAGCTTAATAAATTTTTGAAGTCGTATACATGTATTTATATAAGCACAAGAACTAATGAAGTCTGATATTTAGGTCAGACTTGTAGCCAGATCTTATCTACATCTTTTAACACTTTTTCTTCTTCTACAATCAATGTTTGTTGTTTGATGGTGTTTAGCACCACTTACAACAATATTTAAGTTATATCGTGGCAGTCAGTTTTATTGGTGGATGAAACCAGAGTACCCAGAGAAAACCACTGACCTGTAGCAAGTCACTGACAAACTTTATCACATAATGTTGTGTACACCTCACCCTGATCGAGATTCGAACTCACAACATCAGTGGTGATATGCACTGATTTCATAGGTAGTTGTAAATCCAACTACCACACAATCACAGTCCCCTTCTTCTACAATCAATTACAAGTATCAGTCAATCATTAAAATTAAAAGTAATGACACAAATATTTGATTACTGTAAATAAATACTTTCTTAAAAAAAACCTCTTAAGATATTGCAAAGATTGCAACATGAACCTCACAATAAAAAGAGTGTAAACTATGTTATATTACCCACTATTTTTCAATTTGGCAAGTATATACATAATTCTGATATCTAACATACTTCGTTTGTTCTTTTTATGTCTGTCTATATGATCTTTCAGTTGTATTCTGACTTGTCTCTCTGTAGGTTGATCTTTGATATAGGGGTGTTTCAGCAGTTGTTCAGTATTCGGCCTTTGAGTATAATCTTTTATCAAACAGGTTTCTACGAAAGTTTGAAATCTTGAAGACCTAAGAAGAAAATAATTATAAAATTAAACATTCAACTAACAACTTGCATGTAACAATTCATAGATAAATTTTTTTTTATCGGTAATTCATACATTTTTCCTTTGATCTAACAATAAATACTTTTTGATGAAATGATGATGGTGTTTATTTTGTACTAACACACTTTGATCTTTGTATTGCTAGCTCATTGAAACAAGAATCGACAGGTAGAAATGTCGCTCCAATGGGACACATTATCCTGACTCTCCACCAACCAGTCTTTGCTCTTGATTAGTTGAAAAGCATCAAATAGCATGTTAATAATCTTTGGTTTGACTCCACCTGGAATCAAAATGGCGATCTACAACATTTGAGGGGGGCATGCTAACAATTACGCCAGAGGCAGACAACAAATTTTGAAAATTGAGGTATATTGTTCTTCACAAGAAATAGTTTGGAGATATAATTTCTTCACTGATCAACAAGGTCAAGTTCAAAACATTTCAATGTAAATAAATTGGCAGGAAATTAAATGCACATAATTAATTGATTTGATTATACTGTCCCAATGTCTTCACAGGTGAAAAATTGTATACCTAGAGAAAGTTACATCTACTGTTCTTTAGAAATCAAATCAGTCAAACGTTTTCCTGGAGCCAGTAAATAATAAATATACAATTTCTTAGTATTGATAATACAGATACTCAGTAAATACACAATGTAAATAGACCAGTGATTCAGACAGGCACCGGTCTCAGGACATTTGTCAACTTATTTCTCAAATTGTCCTGAAGAACTTTATAAAAATTAGTTTAATTATTAAAGAATGCCCTGAAGAAATTTGATAAAACTTGCAATTGTCTTGAAGATTTCAAAGTCTATCTGAAACACTGATAGACTGTCCATTTAACTTCAACACAACAGAGTTGGTACATTACCATTTTGATGATTTTAATCTTGGTGGTGGGTTTCTTGGAATTAAAAATAAGGCTCTCATTGGATGCATATCACAGAGTGCTAGAAAGAAAAAAGAAGAATAGGCATGAGTAATAATAGCTATGGACGAGCAGATAAAAAGCTAGAATAGACTTTCTAACTTAAGGAAGCCAATTTATGATTGGTTAACATATATTACAAACAAAAATAGTACTTTTATCTTGTCCAGTATTACCTCTCTCTAAGTTTCATACATATTTACTATATTGTATTTAACTAGAGGCTGAGTGGGATGAGCTTGTATCGCTCGCCTTTCAATCTGCTTTGAGGAAACTTAATACAGAAGCTTCCATAGGTGCTTCCTACCAAATTTCGGTTCATTTGGCAACTCTGTTTCAGAGAAGGTTTTTTTAGAAATCGACCAACCAGAAACAAGAATTGATTGTGGAGGCCATGTTTGTAAACAGATCAGGATGAAATGAGCAATCTTTATAGAGGACCTCCTATAGATGCTTCATACCAAGTTTCAGTTCATTTGGCGAAGTGGTTTCAGAGGAGAAGATTAAAATGTGAAAAATTAACAGATGGAGGACACCTAGTGTCTAGTGATGGCAAACGCTAGCTCACCTTGCCTTTGGCAAGGTGAGCTAAAAATTTGCCAACGTCAACCAACATGTTCTGCTTTCAATGTCTATTATCAAGTGAAGTCAGTAGAATAGTCATTAATTTGTAAATGTGAAATCTTAAATGAATACCCAAAATACAATACAGTTATCATTTTTATTCTAATAAATCACATAGTCGGTTTTTACTTCAAACTTAAATTAAAATTGACATTACTTGAGTTTCCAAAAGACTTTCTGACCGGTAAAGATTATTCTACCTCTTCATATTTTGAATGTTATCCAAATCATTGTTAAATGTTGTGTAGCATGAGAAACATATAATTAAATGCACATTTGCTTTTGGTTGACTTGACGACCAGTGAGCAATAATTCAACTATATTCAGGAAGAATATTTGTTGTTATTTTTTGTCAAACTAAACAATTTAAATAATCTCAACCAAAGATTCAAAGTTTGTTAGGCTCGGAGCTCCTAATATGATACAATTACAAATAAAATATTGTAAATCTCTAGTAAACTAGTACTTACGTGGCTTTCCTTCACCCATTTCTATTGCAGTAATCCCTAACGACCATAAATCACTCTGAAACAAAATTGAACTATATTTATCAAAGAGTCCTGTTAATAAGTAAAATGAAACATGATACACCTTTTTCAATAAAATTTACAATCATGGTTTGAAACAAATCTAAAGATTTTTAGTTATAACACAGGAATCATTTTTATTTTAGGTGAAACAACAAGTCCTGGAAGAACTATCAAAGTCTCAATTTAAATTTGTACAGGAAAGATTTCAGATCAATCTGAAGTTACATGGTTTTTTTTTAATTTGGGGTCTGATGAACTTTTGTAATATGTAGACTTCTACAACACTTTGCCAGGAACTTCACCCCAAATCATATTTGTCAATGGCTGACTGTTAAAAGCAGTCATTACCTACCAGATCTAATACTGATTTCCCACCTTTTCATCACATAGTAATGCTTCCTTTTTCCATTTTTAAAATTGGCTAACTTGTATCTTTCTTTTGATCAAATCAATTTTAAAAGTTTGTTGAAACTAGTATAAGCTGTACACCTGTCTACAATTAATACATAAGCTGGTACCAAGGAGGTTTGGATTAGACAGGTCTCACTGGATACATATTTCACAAGTAAAATATATTAGACGAGGAGCTGACAGAAGAGGCCTCCTGTGGAGACCTACAGTCAGAAGAGGACCTGTGAGTATCTGTGAGTAAACTTTACTGAGAAATTACAACAATTTCCCTCTAATAAATTAATTTATATTGTTTAAATGTGTTGTCATGACAATACAAATACATACCCTATTGTCATAAGTGGCTTCAGTATTTTCATCACAGGCAATAACTTCAGGAGCCATCCTATGTAAAAAGAAAAACCCAAAAAAACAGATAAACTTTTAGTGTTCAGATATTGTAAGGTAAACATCAGCATCATCCCTAGTTACTACAGATCTGTGATAATGGATATTTACTGCAATTTGTCCTTTGATCTCACTGCATGATAATGTTATCAACAAACTGACTCTAATACTGAAATTATATAGGTCAGTGTGACATCAAACACATCACAAAGTTACTGATAAAAACAATAACAACAGTTTTAAAAGTCTCCACATACATTATCAATAGTATGACAACTCGTCCCATCGGACTCGCTGCAATACTAGCGATAATGTCTGTCTTGAACTTCATTGACTACCGTTATTCTATATATCATATGAGTTGGAAAGACTAAGTAAAGTACTGATAAAAAATGTAGCACAGAAAACTTAATTAAAGATTACAGGATGAACCTGAAAGTTAAGATGTAAGTGGCCTCTTCAGGGAATTCAGTATCACACTGATAAAATCAACATATGAACAGACATTTTTCTTGGTGTTTAGAAGTCCATCATTCATATAAATATAAATTAATGTTAGAGTCACATGTCATTTTATACGTGTTTTGATTGGTTTAAAAAGTTGAGGTTATTTGTATATGTACTGAATCTGAAAATAGACGTCGTTCTCAAGGCGTCGCGTGCCGTTGTCATCAGGTGATTTTCTTTAAATGAGGAACCTTTGGGATTATTTAAATTTATTTCCAATTATTTGCCTTATTTTGAAAAAATAAATATATTTTTCAATATCATAAAAAAAAAAGTTTGAATTAATTTATATGGATTGATAGAAATTATTTGTTCGGTTCATTCGAAATAACCTCAATCAGGTTGTACACACCCTTGCGTAACAAGCTACGTGGGTTACACAGTGTGTACAACCTGATTGAGGTTATTTCCTCATGAACCGAACAAAAATTGTGATCAATCCTTAAGTAGTTAACTATCCTCTGGTAGGCTCAGCTAAAGATAAATGGTGCTGATCTTAAGTGATAAAGTTAAACAAATACTTAATCATGTTTCATCACACAATCTGGTAAATATAATTAGTTGAAAAATTGATGAGAAAGTAGTGTTATACAATCTTTTCTTCCATCAATCACCTAAGTTCCCCCCAGGTTTTTAGTGGGGTTCGTGTTGCTTGATCTTTAGTTTTCTGCGTATTGCATTGTAGATCTTTGTTGTCCTTTTGTCTTTTTTCTATTGGTCATTTTTGTTGTCCGTCCTTCTTTGTTTTACAGTGTTTTTTGTTGTCTGTCCTTCTTTGTTTTACAGTGTTTTCTGTTGTCTGTCCTTCTTTGTTTTACAGTGTTTTTTGTTGTCTGTCCTTCTTTGTTTTACAGTGTTTTTTGTTGTCTGTCCTTCTTTGTTTTACAGTGTTTTTTGTTGTCTGTCCTTCTTTGTTTTACAGTGTTTTTTGTTCGGTCCTTCTTTGTTTTACAGTGTTTTTTGTTGTCTGTCCTTCTTTGTTTTACAGTGTTTTTTGTTGTCTGTCCTTCTTTGTTTTACAGTGTTTTTTGTTCTGTCCTTCTTTGTTTTACAGTGTTTTTTGTTGTCTGTCCTTCTTTGTTTTACAGTGTTTTTTGTTCTGTCCTTCTTTGTTTTACAGTGTTTTTTGTTGTCTGTCCTTCTTTGTTTTACAGTGTTTTTTGTTGTCTGTCCTTCTTTGTTATACAGTGTTTTTTGTTGTCTGTCCTTCTTTGTTTTACAGTGTTTTTTGTTGTCTGTCCTTCTTTGTTTTACAGTGTTTTTATCTTCTTTTATTGAGATATTACAGTATTTCAGTTTTACAGGACATTTAATTTTTTTTTCAAGCAAATGAAATTTTCTCTATAACTGACAAAATTTCTGTGGTTTCATTGGTAGGTTGTATTGCTTATTTAACTCCCCCTTTAGTTCAATAAGTGTAACATTTATATAAATATGTATCTATTAAATCATACCAATATGGAGTTCCAATAAATGTGTTCCTTCTACCAATGGTTTTATCTAGTTGTGCACTAACACCAAAGTCAACTAGAATATAAAGATTAAAATCTATATTTTAGCTTAATAAAAATATCACTATAAAGAAATAATCTCTGGTTTGTTTTAAAAAAAAATAACAAAAGAAAGGTCTTGTTACCTGTTCAAATTTGAATATTAAATATTAAACCAGACTAGAATATTAATTAATTATGTCAATTCTATATGGAATTTCAGTAAATAATGTGAAGATACACAATTTATACTAGTTGCCATATGTCCTTGTGTAAAATTTATCATTGTATGAATTTATATTAGAATGGAATGATAAATTTTCCCTCTTAATTTCTTACCCAGTTTAACTTCAGCATTATCTGTTAACAAAACATTCTGTCCTTTAATATCACGGTGGATGACTTTGTTCTGATGAAGATGTGCTAAACCCTAGAAAAAAATCAATCTAACATTAACATACAGCGTTGTTGTTATAATTTATCATGTGGATGTGTTGGGGGGGGGGGATGTATGTGAATTAGATAGGATTCAAAAAACTGACATGGTTACCTAAACTTCACCCAATGTGTGGTAGTAGGGTGATTTCATTGAAACTTGTCAAGTTCTGTCTATGCTGTCAGTTAGATTGCTGCCCATGGAGAGGTGCACTCAATATAGTTTTGAAGTTTGTCAATGATTTATAGTAAACTCGTCCATCGTCTCCAGTAAAACTGACAGCTGTTATAAAACTAAAACATTGTTAAAAGTCTCTGTAAACACCCATAACACTAATCTGTTTTGTGTGCAATACAATGTTGTGGTTAAATAATTCAAGGAAGCCCAGTAAAATGTCAAAAAAAAAGGTAAAATAAATCAGTAACCAGCATGTGTCAATGTTACCAGCGTTCCTTGGAAACTAACGTCACCTCAAGATGACAAATTACAAAAATCAAAGTAGATAGAAGGTTGTCTTTAATATTTTTTTCAAGAATAATGTAAAAATGTACAGAAGCAAAATGAGCATTTTTTTTTTTATTATACCTGTGAACAATTTACCTCTGGGTGCCAGGAAACCTCAAAGGTGTACAATATTTACAATTATTTGTTCATTGTAAAATGACCATTTTTAACCACATTCCTGTATAAATACATGAAATCAAACAGGAATGATGTACATAATTTGTGCAGTATTACGCATGAACAAAGTAAAAATATCTGGAATTTCATCATAGCATTGTTTATATAGCCAATGAAGGACATCATATTAGAATCACATATAAACTACACATAACCAAATAATTTACCCTGAGTATTTCTCTTGCTATGTAAGCTATCCATTCCTCTCTCAATGTGTTACCCTTTGTAGCTGAAATTAACAGTTGAAATTGATTATTTTGTTATAAAAGGATACTAGTATCTAATATTTACTCAAATTTGAGTGAGTGATTGTTGTTTAATGCCAACTCATCAATTTTTCAGCTATACCATGGTGAGAACAAGTTAATTTTCAATGAGATGATGATGAGGTCCGCTGCGTACTAGACCAACACGCTTAGATGGAATTTTTATAGTGCTAGCTCACTGAAGTAACAGTCCGCGGATAGACATGTAGCGGGACTACTCAAGTTTGAGCACACCAAAATGTCTCACATGTATTTGCACTACCAGTAGTTCCCATGGTAACTTTTGGATGAAGTAAGAAAAACTTTATGAAAACTTGATAAATCCCATACTTTATTTATTACATCATATATATTTATATATGTTATGATCAATTGACCAGTGGTTCAAGTTTGATATTTTGAACGTGTGAAATGTAAAGTACATTCTTCAAATGGTACAACTAATAACCAACAAAAAAAGATTTTCTATTTATAGAGCTTCAATGAACAAAGAAATCTTACAGACAGACTTTATTTAAAGTTCAGATTAGACAGGAATCTGGTGTATTCAAGGTTTGGTATAGACAGGTTTCACAGTAGTAATAACACATATGTGACAGCTTCAAACTGACTCTTTATTAATGTGTATTAATGAGCAGGTATCATATTTAAGTATTTCATCACACAGATTTATTTTTGATTATACTGTATTATCAGTTCTAAATTATCAAGCAAACTGTCTATCACCACTAACGCTGTGAATTGGAATCCCGCTCAGCGAAGTGTACTCGAAACAACATTATGTGATAAAGTTTGTCAGCTACTTGCAGCAGGTAGGTGGTTTTCTCCGAGTACTTCGGTTTCCTCCACCAATAAAACTGTCTGCCACGAGATAACTGAATTGTTGTTGAAAGTGGTGTTAAATACCATAAACCAAACCTAAACCTATATACAAGGAAAATACAATAGGTTCTTAAACAACTCTTTATTGAAGATCATGGATATCTTCAACGAGTAGAGAGCAGGGATACAAGTGTAAAAGTGGAAAAAAATTCTCACATGAGTGGAAGATATTCTGATCTTCAATGTTGGCTGAATGAAAGTACCTAATTCTTCTATAAAATATTATCATAGAATTCTACAAACTTTGATATGATTTCAATTGTGACATGGACCAAATTAGTATATAGGATTGGTCATTTACCCATGGGAGACAACTTCATACAACCATGTTTCCGATGGAAAAGCTCCATTTATGGACAAATGTCTAATCTTTAAATCATCATCAGAGGGCAAAATGATTTACATTGCATACAAGACCTTATAACCTAGAAAATACTGTATTGCTTATCGATGTCATTTACCATCAAATTTACAGCCCCTAGTGTTTAAATTTTCCTTACCCTTGACCAAATCTGTGACTGATCCAGCCCCACAAAACTCCATAACAAGCTGAAAATAGAAAGTTTTAAACATTTCATCAAAAACATCTTACAGTATATATATACAGACAAACATAGAGATGAAGGTATCGTAGTAGTATCTTCAATACAGAATTCTTAGAGGTATATTGTTATCATAAGTGTTATTAAGTGACAAAACATTACCAATATTTCTTAAGATGAAATCAAAGATTCTGGCTAACTCATGCTTAAAAAATATTTGGCTTTTTGTGTCTCGGCCCAAAATTTGACTAGTGGGTAGGTAGGACATTGTTTTTCTTCAAAGATTCCAAAAGACACATTTTGTAGAAAAAAAAATGCTAAAATCATAGCAATAAAATATTGTGGATATGGCTGATTTTGTCAGTTGGTCAGGAAACATTTTTGATGAATGACCCTATGTGTCTTCTATTTTTTATTCTGACTGACTGACTGTTACTGACATTTTGTTAAAATTTTATTCTTTGGCAAGTCTTTGTATAAATACAATAAGTTGTGGTTCAACTAGTTCAGCATTTTGCCAATATTATCTTCAGAATATGCAAAAAGAAATCCTAATTTCATTTATATTCCAAATGTATTTTACATATATTTAGTTTTTTTAATAGAAGTCTTCAATATATTAACTTGAAAAATTACCATAACTACTTTTTAATGAATCTTATCTGAGCTAAACAATGTTTCACTTATAGTAAATACATCTCTATTAGGAAATCAATTTCCACTACTTCATTACAACCACACAATTTTTTCTACTAATATAGAACATCTGTGTTAGATTATTTGATCACATATAGACATCCATGTAGACACAGAAATTGACCTTACCCACAACTGGTCATCTTTGCCTGGTGGACTTTTCTTTATAAATGCTCCATAGTATGTAGCTATGTTTCTGTGATTTGAATACTGTAATAAAACATATGAGTGAGTGATTGTGGTTAAATGAGCAATTTTTCAGCTATATTATGGCGAGAACAAGTTATATTCAATGAAAAGACGATGTCTGCTTTGTACTAGACAAACATGTTTAATTGGATCTTTATAGGGCTTATTCGCTGAAACAACTGTCCGTGGGTAGACATGCTGCTCCACTTAGACACATTATCCTGATTCCGAGCCAATCAGTCTTTGCTCTTACTCCTTAATGCTGTGTGCTTAGTAGAGCTGCAAATACCAATTTCATAGTCTTTGGTTTGAATTCAGTTCTGTGGTATTTGTGTTGACTGACTGATACAGTCGATTCATCGTAGTTCTGATGTTTCCTAGAGGGAGGTAACTGGAAATCCAAGAGCACCTATAGGTACTATCTTTAAACTTGCACATTGTAGGTGACTTAAAATTACAGTATGATTAAGGATGTGATGGATCCCTACATAGGTACATGTAGATTTATGTAAACACAACTGCCATGACAGCCTCTACAAAAGTAGAATGTTCATACCCTACCATCAAGGCTGTGACAGCTCCCCTTTTTAACATACATTTTGTACTAGTATAAGTATGTAATATATAATACAGTGAGTGAGTGATTGTTGTTTAATGCCAACTGTTTATGAACTCAGCAATTTTTCAGCTATATTATGGCGAAAACAAATTAATTTTCGATGAGATGATGATGAGGTACACTTTGTTCTAGACCAACACGCTGAGTTGGATTTTTATAGTGCTAGCTCACTGAAACAATAGTCCACGGTTAGACATGTCGCTCCACTCTGACACATCTGATTCCGAGCCGACCAGTCTTTCCTCTTTCTCCTTAATGCTGCATGCTTTGCGGAGAAGCAACATATACCAATTTCATACAGTCTTTGGTTTGACCCATCCGGGTCTCGAGCCCACGATCTACCGCACTTGACGTGAGTACGCTAACCATTATGCCACCGATGCGGTAATATGTAATAACTTTCAAACATCTCATTAATAACTTACCTTTTTTAAAACATTTATTTCTAATTTAATTTCTTCCTCTTCATCCTACAAAGGAAACAGATTATAGATAGAGTTGTCTCCCTTATAACTGCACAATGAATGCACAAATAGATTATAGATAGAGTTGTCTCTCTTATCACTGCACAACAAATATATACAAATAAATTATAGAAAGAGTTGTCTCCCTTAACTGGACAACAAATGTACAAATACATTATAGATAGAGTTGTCTCCCTTATCAGTTATAACTGCACTACAAATGTACAATACAGGAATATTTACAAAACAAATACACATTGGAATCTTGTTATCTCAAACTCAGATACATTTAAGTTGTTTCATCGGACAGCTTTAAATAAAATTTGGCTCATTCATAGTAACTTTCAGTTTAATTTATGCAAGATAATTCAAATATTTCAATATTTTGACAGTCTCAGCATGACAACAGCAGCATCAGCAGTCATCTATATCAAAGTTTGAGCTACAACACAGACCATGACAGTCATTAGCATCAGCAGTCATCTATATCAAAGTTTGAGCTACAACACAGACCGTGACAGTCATTAGCAAACAACTTTTACTGCTCTGCATATGGAAGAAGGTGGAGAAATTATCCAGACACAGTGTATAAAAGGCTTGACTTGTAGAAGTCCCACAATATACAATATTGTGTCAGGAAGGAAACAAAACTGTCTGGAAGGGACTCAATAGGTTTTTGTCTGTCAAACCATTCTGTTGTGAGCAATTTTCAGTATCTAAGACAGTGTGATTGCCATTTTTAATACAACTCTCAAATCTAAATTTGGTATAGATGTAACTCAAGATTTAACATGTCTTTCTGAGTATAAGCAAATAAAAAATCTCAATATTTTTTTTAAAACTGCATTTGTTTGAGCCTTCTCAAATTTGAGAAAATCCTCAGACTTAAATCTTTTTTTT
>MJUT01008843.1:258718-277259 GCA_002080005.1 Gigantidas platifrons | reverse complement strand
GGAACAAAAAGTAACAACAATTGATCAGAATCTTGTCAGGAACATTTCTGCCAAGTATGGTTCCAATCCATCCAGTGGATCTTGAGAAGAAGTTTGTTTCACATATTTCCCATAGGATCGCTATGTTAAATTATGTCCCCTGCTTGCGGCCATCTTGGATTTTCAATCGGTCCAAAAAGTAACAACACTTGGTTAGCAGCTTGCAATGATCATTCATGAGAATTTTCAATTCCATCCTCCATGTAGTATCGGAGAAGATCATTAAAAATTTCAGCCAATCAGAGGCTTTTATAGCCCCTGGCAGCCATGTTGGATAACCGATCGTAACGAAAGTAACAACACTCGGTTAGACAATGCAAATGAACATTCCTGCCACGTTTGGTCCCATTTGCTTCAGTGGTTCTCTAGAAGAAGATTGAAATGTTTACGGACGGATGGATGACGGACGCCAAGTGATGGCAATAGCTCACATGACCCTACGGGTCAGGTGAGCTAAAAAAAAGGGTAATAACTCCAAGATGGGTACTCAAATTTTCTTCAGAGTTGCAGGGTAGGTAGATCTTGATATGCTGAACATTTTTGCAGTTTCAACTTATCATCTATCTCTTATAGTTTTTGAAATACAGAACGAAAAGTATTAAAATTTTGAAAATTTGATGAAAAAAGGGCAATAACTCCAAGATGGGTAATTAGATTTTCTTCACAATTGCAGGGTATGTAGATCTTGACATGCTGAATATTTATGCAGTTTCAACTTATCATCTATCTCTTATAGTTTTTGAAATAAAGAGCAAAAAGTATCAAAATTTTGAAAATTTGATGAAAAAAGGGCAACAACTCCAAGATGGGTAATCAGATTTTCTTCAAAATTGCAGGGTTGGTAGATCTTATCATGCTGAACATGTTTGCAATTCAAACTTATCATCTATCTCTTATAGTTTTTGAAATAGAAATTGAAAAGTATTAAAATTTTGATGAAAAAAGGGCAATAACTCCAATATGGGTACTCAAATTTTCTTCAGAGTCGCAGGGTAGGTAGATCTTGATATGCTGCACATTTTTGCAGTTTTAACTTATCATCTATCTCTTATAGTTTTTTAAATAAAGAGCGAAAAGTATTAAAATTTTGAAAATTTGATGAAAAAAGGGCAATAACTCCAAGATGGGTAATCAGATTTTCTTCAAAATTTCAGGGTAGGTAGATCTTGCCGTGCTAATCAATTTTAACTCTGTCAGATTTCTGATATTATTAACGGTTTTTGAGTTATTGACCAAAAACGCACAATTTTACCATATGTTCTATTTTTAGTAACAGCGGCCATGTTGATTGGTGCACGGCTTCACCGGACACAATTTTGAAACTAGATACCCTAGTGACGATTCAGACAAAGTTAGGTTACAATTGGTCTGGTAGTTTCAGAGGAAAAGATTTTTGAAAAAGGTTACGACGTACGACGGACGGACGCCAAGTGATGGCAAAAGCTCACTTGGCCTTTGGCCAGGTGAGCTAATAATTGAGATGTTTTGCTAAAATTTTCACTGCCAGGAAACAACCCTATTGTTCCCCGCCGAACAACCCAATTTTCCCCCACAAGGGAGATAACATATAAAACATTGGCAAAAATATAATAAAACAATTACGGCCCTCTGTGTAGGGAAACATCCAGATTTGTCAACCCAACCCTCTGTGTAGGGAAACATCCAGATTTGTCAACCCAACCATTGGGTTGACAAATCTGGATGTTTCCCTTTGAGGGCCGTAATTGTATATATTGTAAATGTATATATAAGAGTATTGACTGTGCAAGAATTCAAAGAATCTACAAAACTGTACATATACAAATGTCAATAGTTTTGTCCAATTTCATTCGATCTACAAAGAATCCTAGCTTACAAATTAATGGTCTGAATTTTATTTTTACAAAATTTAACCAAAAAAATGTATCCACTGTTTACAATCTTTTCAATAAAGTTAAAACTAATCAGGTTTCATATCTGCTTCAATCAAAACAGATATATTTTACAATAACAATGATTTTTGTCCTTAATAAGAAACAAAACTGGGACCAGGCCAGGGGGTGTCTAAATCTTATAAATTTTTGTTTACAACATGTCAGATAAAATCTTTTCACAGTAGCATTGTATTTTATACATTAGTTAAATGACTAGTGACCTGCATATTTATTTACAATGCATGCTAATCAGTCTAGACAAGGAAACACATGTCAACGCAGTGCATATGTATGTATTTGTAAGTATTTCCTATTAGAGTAAACCAAATCTATGTAGCATATAATAAAGATTTGCCGATATAAAGATCAGGATATATTGAATAAACATTAATGACTTCCTAGTTTATCTTCTGAATCATGGAGTTAAACCCACCATCATAAAACAAATGTACATAATATACCTTTGTCAATAAACTTCTTACAACATTTAAAGTTTCAGAAACAAGGAGTTTAAATGTTCACATGCTATCTGTTATTTAGTACTAGTGAAATCTAATTTTGAGACCACAAACACACATGAAGATGAATAGTTAATAATTATCATCTACTTTTTTTGTATATCATACAATATCATAATTTTCAGCTTTTGAAACCTAGATCTTTGTAAACTAAAATTTTGACGAGTCTCCAGAGTTCCGCTAATGCAATCTTTTTGGGGGGGGGGGGGAATAACACTAACTGATGAAGTCTAGGACCCATCTAGATGAGTTCGAGTATCAATGTTACATATAATTTTGCTAAAACAATATCAACAGGACAATAAAATCATTTTAATGTATTCACACAAGTGGTTATAAATATAGGTCACACTGAAGTTCAGCTTTTGAGGCTAAGTTATAAAATAATAGTGTGAATGTTTAAAGTTTAATGGAAAAACTGCTATAACAGGTTTTAGCCAATATATATAAGAGCCTTGAGGTGTGCAATGACCAGACAATCATATATAATTTATCTGACACCTGTATAACTAGTTATCTCACATGATTAGTTCTGATCCTGTACAACAGATAATTCAACCTAAGCAGGCCCATATCAATGTTGTCATATTATACATGGAAAACATTTTTTTCACATTACAAATATACCAATAAATTCATTCAACTTTAATTTTTATCTAAAATAAATCTGAGAAGTGGAAGGTGCAATACCATACATATCCAGATATTTCCATAAGGGGGCCCATTTTTTAATAGGAAAAAATAGGATTTCAAAACAATTTGTTCTAAGAAAAATCAAAAGATACTGGGACGTAATTCAAAGCAAAAATTACAAACATGGAAAAAGAAAAATGACAAGGACGAAAATTGGAAATATTCTGTTAAAAGACATTTTTACCAGTCTATCACTTAGCTCAAAAAGCGGGGGAGGAGGGGGTCTGGCCCCCTGGTTTCGCCTATGATATCAAATGAAACTTCATATTAAAATTATTCTGACAGTATATCATAGAAATAAATATATTTTACAGTGTATAATTGATCTAAGTGTTTGTCATCTTATTCAATGTTATAAATCCATTGTTTTTTCCTCAAAAGTATATCTTATGAAGGAGTAACTACAGACACTACTAATTAATAAAAACATATAATTAACTCCCCAGAATGGCCCACTCTAGTTTTACTAATGTCTAAAATTTGGTGTATATTATTATATTCTAGATTTCTGTTGGGTATAAACTGGGAAATTTGACTTTATTCTGTTCCTAAGATATAAATATTACAAATAATAAATAGTCAAACCTATAAAGGGCACTAAAGAGAACCTGAAAATGTGGCCTTTATGAGCAGTTGTCTGTTATATACAGGTTAAAATTATATGCATTAATGGGGAAAATGAGGCTGTCCTTTAAAGACAGTGATATTTGTTATACAGAGGTGCCCTTTAAAGGCAGGTTTGACTGTACATGTATTACAATACTTCTAAGCCTGTATATTTTGTATAGAAGGCAATAACAATAACACAATCTAGTTTCTTCCCTGTTCTACAACAACACAACAGTATTACAAAATGTATGAGAATGAATTACATGTACCACAATAAACCGACAGATTTTTGTCATTTTACTTATTGTTGTAATGATAAAAGACGGCATACAATGTATAGTATACAGCTTGTGTTTTCCAGATATTATCACCATATTTAGTTATGTATATCAAACCAATTTTCCAGCATCTACTGCAAAACTAACCAATATTACAATATATTACAGGCATATGTCTGACAGTACAAATGTATATATCTGTCATCAGGGCTCACCAAACCAGGCGACTTGGGCGACAAAGTCGCCTTCACGGCTCTGAAGTCGCTCCAACTTGGCCCAAAAGCGAAATTTCAGTCGCCCTGTTATTTTGAGACGTCGCCTATAAATGTTCAATAATCATACTTTTTCTTCAATATTCACGTAAAAGAAGCTCCCATGTTCCTGAATACCCATACAGGGCTTGATGTTCAATATTTTATTCCAAATTTGTTAATTGCATCCTTTTTAAGATCGTTGTGCAGCACACGTTTGTTTTGTGAAAGGTAGGGGAACGTTGCGGTAGTGGGGAAAGAAACGTTAAAATCGGGATCGATTTTCTGAAGTCTCCCAGATTTTCCCTCACTTCGCCCTTAAGTCAACTGAGAGGGAAGTCAAATCGCCCTGTTTTTATTATGTGTGGTGAGCCCTGTGTCATAATTTTACAAAATCTTCTACTTTAATATATAGGGTAACACGAATGACTACAGTGCCCTCTAACGACAACAGTCTCACGTTAAAGTAGTGATGCGGAGGGAGTCAGAATATAATGACGGGAATACAGGGCACTAATTGATATAAAATACCAGTCTACGAAAATTTGAATTTACTGGTCTGAATAAAAGTCTAGAATTTATTTTCAGATACATGTGTAGTTCTAAATAAAAACTGAACATTTTACCGATCTTGGGCCAGAGGACTGAAATACACTGGCTGTAAGGTTTTGTGATGCTTGTAGCAGAATAAACTACACACATTTATTCTCCAGAGAAGTAAGTAATATTACATAGAGTGTTTACAATATGAAAAACTCTATATATCAACTACAGCTACAATACAACAAACATCATTAATAATATGACAAGTTATATAGTGACAAATCCATTTATTAATTGATATGTATCAATGATTATTTGTAATGACCTTCAATGTTATATATAGCTAATTAATTTGACAAGAGTGGTAACTACAAATTATATTTTTAACATTATATAGATAACAGACATCTGTTACAGCTATTTGTATACAATATAATGTAATGAGGACCCCCTTCATCCTTGACCTCAAATATAGAAACTAAGTACCCTTTGTGCAACTATTAGTCAGTTTATTGAGACACTAGATACATGTACATGTATATATAAATGTAGGTTTCTTGTTCATTTTAGTTCTACATCTAACTATATTTTATGGTTTAAACAATGGAGACACTGATAAAAATATAATAAAATGAAATGGGGGAAAAAATCAAATTAATTTCTCATAGTGACTCATGCATAATATACATGTAGAATCTGTAAAAATGGAAAACTATGAAAATAAAAATTGTGATGAAACTCTCTCAAAAAATAAATTGTGGTACACCCCCTGCATGCAATGTTTTGCTTCATAAATCATATCTAACTAATGTGTTCATCTGTTTCACAGATTTAATCATTTTATCAATGAATTTATTCAAATTTTCTTCATGCTTGAGTGACTAATTCTAATTTACATATTGTACATGTACATAGAAATATAGATATAATGTAAATCATTTAATTCATAATTTTTTTTCACATTGATGAAGTCATCAGGGTACACATCAAATGATTTTATAGGAGTGTCAAGTTACCGAATGTATCACAGTCAATCAAACACCTATCCCTGTACTGCTCTAAGTGTACCAAATTTAAGCTCAGTTAAGATTTACAAATTTATAATACTGCTATTAATTAAAAGAGTAAAAGATTTCATAAATTGTATCTACATACTGTTTTACCCACTTATAACATTATATGTAACAAAACTAATTTTGTACACAGAATCAAGATTCCAGACCCAATTACATATTGTATTAAAATTCCTGTGACCATATAACACAATAAACCAATCAAAATTTTCTCTTTCCAGAAATATTCTTTTATTACGTGTATATAACTTGGAGCTAAAATGAACACCTGACGATAAAGAGCTATTGGAAAGAGATGTTTCACAGTCCTGACGATGAACACAGGTCCTCCGGCCCAAGACCAGTAAATCTTTGTTCGGACCAGTAAATGTTTCTGGTTTTTTTTTTAACTATATAAAAATAAATTCAAAAATTTGATTCTGACCAGTAAATTCAAATTTTCATTTCGAGAACTGGTTTCAATCAAGTGATGTGTCCGTCATTCTCACTTGCCTCGGAAATGTACCACAAAAAGAAAGTTTAAACAGTGATGGGAAACAATTCCACCAATGGTCCAATATCAACAAAATAAATAACTACAAAGACATGAAATATGTCTATGAAAATCCAGTTCTTGGCTTGATCCAGGCACAAAAATGTGGCAGGGTCAAATTAAACTAGTTAATGGGATGGCAAAATCCCCCTCCTAATGACTGGATATCCAAGAGCAATACAGATACTCCATAAACCCAAAATAGAAACTAGAGAAAGTTGATCTGGTGATCACAGATATTCAAAATTTTGAATGAGGCAATGAAAGGAATGAAACATGTTATGATTTATCTTACAACTTATTCATTTCATGGCCATCAAAAATTTACAAATTCTTGTAATTAAGTCGTACCTTAAATATCATCCGGAAACCTAGAAAGTCCCTATTTTCTACGAGAAAAAAGGCCATTAAACTTATGAATGGTAAATGTGAAATACAATGTACACCATAATCACCTTAACCTGTATTTTATGGTATACAGCATTGTGTTAGAGTTTGAAAAGATTTGATTGAGCGGTACTTTAAATATCATTCGGAAACCTAAAAAGTCCCTATTTTCTAAGAGAAAAAGGGCCATAACTCAGGAACGGGAAATGTGAAATACACCATAATCAAACTTAACCTGTGTATTTAATGGTCCACAGCATTGTGTTAAAGTTTGTTTGAAAAGATTTGGTTGAGCCAAACTTTAAATATCATACGGAAACATAATAAGTCCCTATTTTCTAAGAGAATAAGGGCCATAACTCATGAACGGTAAATGTGAAATACACTGTAATCAAACTTAACCTGTATTTCAAGGTACACAGCAATGTGTGAAAAGATTTGGTTGAGCGGTACTTTAATTATTATCCGGAAACCAAAAGTGTGACGGATGGACGAACGGACATGAGGATCCCTATATACCCCAGACTCTCGTGGATTCACTTCAACTCGATCAAAAAGAATACACATTATCACTAAAATGAACAACAAAAACAATACATGTCAGTGGATGGTCATAGCTAACACACTACTAGAAGGTACATGTATAATCTGTTTGTTAAAGACCATTACATTTTCAACAAATAAAGGGATATGTTGGGGACACAGTACGATACCACAGCAGCAATTCGGTAATGTCTCCCCCCTACATCAGTTAACTAAAAAACCATAAATTCTCTGGAATACTACCTAAACCCAATGTGACTTGTAATTTAAAGAAAAAAAATGCAGCAAACATATCAAAATTAGACAAAAAAAATAAAGTGTGTAAACATGTATATTCCAAATGAAAAATTTTATAGTTTGGGCTCCATTTAGCACCTTTTCCAAACAAAATATAGCTCATTTTCTGTATAGACTCATATATTAACTCATGAAAAGAAGTATTTTGCAAAACAAATGTGATTAAAAGTGAATGGAAAATAAGAAGGTTTCAGAAATCAAGAAGAGTTCAACAAAATTAAAGACACAATTTGTACAATATTGATTGGTTGATTTTTGGTGCTTAACGTTACTTTCAGCAATATCATGGCGACCAGTTTTAGTGGTGGAAGAAGCCGAAGGTCCCGGAGAGAACCACCGACCATGGGCAAGCAACTGGTAAACTTTATCACTTGCGGCTGCGAGTCGAGTGCACCCTTTTTTGTAATTTACAAAGCTGGATGCGAACCCACGCGGTATTGGTGATAGGCTTGTATGAGTTGTTAAGTAATCCAATTACCTAACTCACTGAGCCACCCGGGCCATATATGCAAACTACGAAAGTGAACAAGTCCGTAACAAGTCACATGAAGTATATTGACATCTAATGTGGTCACTACACAACATCTCACTAAATTTGACACACAAATGTTGAGAAACTAACCTAAGCACACAATTAAAGGATTTCCCATGCTTAAGTAACACTTACTATATATAGTTGTGGACGTATTACGTACGTAGAGTATTTAATTTTTACAGTCCCCACGATGAGCAACGGACCTCCGGTCCAAGACCAGAAAAACTTTGTTCGGACCTTTAAATATTTTTTTTAACAGACTATACAGACCTTTCAATTTTTCAGTTTTTTTTATACAGAATTATATAAAAATAAATACAAAAATTCAATTTGGACCAGTAAATTCTATTGTTTATTCCAAGGACTGTGTTTATACTCCTTCAAGTTTCAATTTTTAAATGTTTTTCTTCTGTTAATCCATTTGTCAGCCCATTTCAAGTTATATTAAACTGTCTAGTTTTATTATTATTTACTTGATGGGAGCCATGTGGTACAATTAATTATGATGACGGTATTTGTAAGATTACATTACCCATATTTTGTTTTCTTGATTACCCTGCATCAAGGGAAAAACATTCTACCCACCAAATAACATCAATTTGATCAAAATGTCAAAGATGCCCAGATGTTGTGTTTACTGACATGTATTACATACCTTATATACTTGTCCATAAGTTCCATTTCCAACCACTTCCACCAGGTCAAATATTCCAGCAGGATCCTGTCAAAAGAAAATTTGATAAAACAAAGTCTTGGTGAACAATTGTAGTACTGTATACATTTGTACTTTTTAAGACCAATAATTTGGCTAAATTTCCCCTAATATTTCAAATACAAATGTAATGGGCTTATATTAATCGACCTACAGTACATTCGACTTAACACAAGAAGGCTTGGTTGCATTTTCTTTTATGTTTCAAAGATAGTTTTAAGCTTATATTTGCACAAATAGGTTGAGGGCCAATAAATATTTCACATCATGCACACAATTAAGAAATTTATATTTTTAGACGCAGTAACCATCTTGAATGGAGGGCAGTGCTGTTGGTTCAGCGGTTTTAGAGAAGATTTATCAAAATATGCCCAATTTGCATAATCTGTATAAATCGGCTGAAAAAAAATTCACAGAAGAACTCGGAATGTATGGTAAAATACTCATTGCTATGTAAAAAAAATGTAGCTGCAGTTAAAATTTGACCTCATTTGGAAGTATAATAGAGCAGCAATAGACAATTAAAGAAATTTATATTTTTAGAACGTATGGCTGCCATCTTGAATGGGAATGACACAAGAAACATCCCAGCTGGCATAGAAATTAACTTTTTCAACCACAAGCAAAACATTGCTTGTAGTTTTAAAAGTTTCAAGCAAAATTCAGTGTTATTTAATATTTAAGAAGCATTTTTTGGGGGGGGGTTACAACTAACATAATTATTGAATAGTGCCAAAAATGGAAAGAACAGTCAGTGTAGGAGCTACTACTATAACATGCAACAACCCAGGTTTTACATCCTTATTTACATGATTATTTTATTTCCCATCAATTGTTTACCAGACACTACATCTGTTTTAAAGGGGCAAGCACATAAATGTGACAGTCAAAGTGAAATTTAGTGCATTCAGAACCATTTGTGGGTTTAATTTTATACCTTGGAAAAAGGTAATATTTTTCTATATGGAGTCTTTTTTGCAGAAGGGGAATGTGACTCCTGAAAAAAATTGACAAATTTATTTAACACTTATTAACAGACTTGTCAATGAACTTTTATTCAATGATATATATAATAGCCTTCCGAAGACAACATCCGTGTCCTTTCCATTTTCATCTTTTTTGTTTCGAAGCCAACATCAACATTCAATTCCCGGAATTCCCTCATCCATTTACGGACACCTACTGTAGTATTACACAGGTTTGTTTTCATTATTTTTGTCTAAGTTTGTTTGCCGGTTGACCTACATCGGTACTTTCATTTCATGTTTATTTTTAGGTGGAACATACTTTAAAAGCATGTTTTGCTGACATCAATACGTCAGCAGTGAGTCAATGTTAACAGGTCAAAACCTCTTCGGGATTTTCTACACTTTTCATTACTTTAGATAGTACGTCAAACATTAGAACACCTGTTATCCGAAGCACTGATTCCCAATTCTGAACAAAACTACGATGGTTGAGAACTAACGACACTGACGAACCAGTTAAATTGTAACCCCCAGCAGCGTAGGATATAAAATTATAAATAGACTACGTTTTAAAATTTATTCTAAAATTAAAAACAGAAAACACACATTTTGGAACAGGACAAAGGTAGAAAGGTACAATTTTTGTACACTTGCTGAAATATGCACATACATTTTTTGTCGTTCACATATCAATTTTCAGAAGCAATATGAAAAAACAGACGCATTTAGCGTCTTAGCGTCCAGTAATTTCGAGGCCTGCCCAGTCAAATTTGGTTCTATGGTTTCAGAGGAGGTGTAAAAGTTTACGATGTATAACGGACGTCAGTTGATGTCAAAAACTCACATGGCCTTTGACCAGGCAACGGGCAAGCTAAAAAAGATGATTTCATTTAGAAAACATACTGGTGGAGACCAATTTTGGTATAATCCTCTCCCATGTCGTAAATGATGTAAAGATTGTTTAATGCCATCTCTGCAATATCATGGCAAGAACAAGTTAATTTCAATGAAATGATGATGATGTCCGCTGTGTACTAGAACAATACGCTTAGCTGGATTTTTATAGTGCTGGCTCACTGAAGCAACCATCCTCGGATAGACATGTTGCCCCACTCTGACACATTATCTTGATTACGAGCCAACCAGTTTTTGCTCTTTCTCCTTAATGCTGTGTATTTGTGGAGAAGCAACAAATACCAATTTTATAGTCTTTGGTTTTACATAATTGGGACTCGACCCACGATCTACCGCACACAAGACAAGCAGGCTAATCATTACACCAAACACTGGTGACTTACTTGTACATGTAGACTTGTAGTGCACATGGTTAATAAATAAGTACATGAAAATATTTATGCAACCGTTTTGAAATGAAATGAAGCACAATTGGTTTTCAATTAAGTAAAGCTGATATAAAGGGTACGTTTTCAATGTTATAACTTATAGTTATATACGGTAAGCTTTGATTCTGATTGCTCTACCACAGGCACTAGACGATTTGTCAATATGAATTTAACATAAGTGTCCAATATATACAAGGCTTCCAATGCCAAATTCTGTCAAAATGTAAACAAAGCGGTTTATTTTTTGCATGCCTTTTTCGTGTAAATCTCGTGGTATCCTTCGATTCTATACTACCTAAATATACTTCCGCCTTACTTTTTTCGGGAATTAATCCATCATCAGAGCGTCAGAGAACTTTTTGTTGAATGCTGAAGTTTAACGACTTCCATGGTGGTCAATAGCCATTGCAACTGTCCCGGGCTGAATAATTTTCATACGAAAATCAAATAAAATACTGATAAAAATATTATTAATGGTAAGTTGTGTTGTTCAACTTGTTGTTTTCATCAATGCAAAAATTTATGTGTTTGTTTTGTACAAAATGGCATTCCAATTTTTTAATACTTGATTTAGAACGTCATCAACAGGAGGTAATTCAAGTTTGCAGCCGTAAAATTAAAAAAGCAGACAACCAATTAATTATCGTCGCATGCCTTAATGATCTCCCCTTTGAATTATTCAGCCTGGGACAATTGCAATGGCTATTGATCACCATGAAAGTTGTTAAACTTCAGCATTCAACAAAAAAGTTCTCTGTGATGCTCTGATGATGGATTAATTCGCGAAAAAAGTAAGGCGGAAGTACATTTTGTATATTCGAAGGATACCAATAGATTTACACGAAAAAGGCGTGCAAAAAATAAACCGCTTTGTTTACATTTTGACCGAATTTGGCATTGGAAGCCTTTATATTATATATATTGGACACTATTTCTGCCCATTTCTTATGTTAAATTCATATTGACAAAACGTCTAGTGGCTCTAATGTCGTATTGATTGCCTTATTATATATCAGCACAAAAACCTGGACTCAACCCTTGTAATTGTTCTGCAGCTGTTTATTATAAGGAGAAAAATAGGGTTTACAAGAACAAATCATTTTAATTTCATGAATGACACTCATTTGTTACTTTGTCTCCAAACCAAATAAATGAGGTTCACCAAGTGAAGTCGTTTGCCTTATTCAGTTTCTTTGTTTAACAACTTTCTACATGTTTACAATTTGAAGAATTCAATATGATACTATAATGTGTTTTCATTGATATTTATTAACAGAATCCTTACCCGTAGACTAGACAAGTCTATATCATCAAGACTAACGTTTACACTTTGTGCCATCCTTTACGAAAAGTGACAATCCTCATTGGCCCTCGTCAGACAAGTGATGAATAATGTCAGGAACGGTAATCTATTGTGACACTAAGTAACATTTTATGACAAATTAGGCTTCATAATCAGTTAGCTTTGTAAATGGGCTGTGCAAATAGTAAATATAGACATTCTTTCTTCCAAAATTTACAAAATTTATGATTACAAACGAGGATGACAGTAGTGTTGCATTCTGGGTAACGTGAGTCAGGGGGAGAGTACTGTCAACAGCTGTTTCCGGTGATTACAGAACAATCGCTCTGTTAAAAAATCTTCTAATTTTTTTAATAACAATGAGAAATGTTTGAAAATACGAAATGGATTATCAGAAGCATGAAGTGTTGAAAACTGAAAACAACTACTAAATTATCAACAACAACAAAAAACAAACAAACAAACAAAACAAAAAAATAGGGTCATTCTAATCAAGGATTTATAAATCCTTGTTCTAATTGTTTACAAAGGAGTCTTCTTCGACGTCTGCTCCTCAAGAATATGTAATAGTTCTACATGAATAATAATAATAATAATAATAATAATAATATATAACTTAACATAACTTAACATAACTTAACAGAGACCACAGGAGTCTGTTTATCAAGAGTACTATTTAATTTCTCGTACCACAAATTCTTGATGTATTACATCATGAAGAAAGGATTCTTGAAGAAAGTTTTTAGAATTTCTATATTTCTATATTTAATAGTAAAATGCTGTTTTTTATTATTATTATTTAAATGTGAACTGAGTTTAATATTTTTGTGTTTGATAATACAACTTACAGTTTAATAATAAGGTGCAAGCCTGAAAAACTATATCTTGTTCAATCGGACCGTATATACAAAACATTATCTAGTCAATGCCATGTGATAACTCAGATAGAACCATCGCAGGATTATTTATGCTTTATTACTCACATGGTTACTTAAAGATAAAATTTAGTACGGTGGTGCCGATGGAGCTTGAACACCCCACACCACCTCACACCCATTCATATATTCCATCAGCACGAAAACCATACCCAGTCATACATTCCATCAATATGAAAACCACACCCATTACATATATTCGTAGTCCGAACACTATACCAATATTACGATTCAGTTATTGGTGATATAGCATATATGAAACTAGAATTAAACTGAAATCTAAAATAAAAGCAAAATATAAATTTTGTGAATAATTTCAAAAGATATGGAGCTAAATTGTCCTATATAATGCGTAATATTATTGATTCTTCTTTTACATCGAGATAAATTACTTTTTACAGTTATGAATACCACTTAATTTTAGTTTGGCAAAGTTCTTTTCTACACTTATAGACATCCTTCAAAATTGTAACTCTGTCAGTGGATAAATTCTCCGTAGTAGTCTAAACCAGCAGCTAATTAAAGATTTCATAATGATACGAAATAGTCATATAGTTCATAAATAAAATATGCAGCATTATTTGAAATTTTTGATAAATACTCAAGATAAATACCATTTTAAGCATCACAATTTCATTTTTTTTTCTTGACTGAATACTTTTATTTCAGAAACTTTACTGTGTCTAAATTCATCAATCTAATTAAAAATCATCTCAGTAGCTCCTCTTTACTGATGACATGTTTTCTTCTTCCAAATACAGGACAACCAGACACTAATGATAGAGTGGGTAACGTCGCGGAACTGTGTGCGCTATGTACATGGACAATTTAGTCTTAAAAGTATAATAAACAAAAACAAACAAAACAAAAATACGACCGTTCAGTTTAGGGGAGGAAGTGAGGGATATCTATAAACGGTGTAGGTAGAATTAATTCTATTTGGTTATCTTATATACACCACGTTAGGAGTGAGCGTAAGTATAAAAAGAGAGATAACTCTAACAGGATTAGGTCAGTAACAAAAATAGATGTGTCTATTTATAGTCCCATATGTGTTTCTTAGGTCTCAAGAAGTTAGATCACGAGGGCGTTTTAATTCTGGATGTAACAAACAAGTTTTACAGTGATAATATATATATATTGGTGAACTAATAGTGACTACAAGATCATATTTAAAAGCTTACAATATATTTCCCACTAGAACAATGTACCTTCTCAGACAGTGTCTAAGTTAATAATTAAATTTGTTCACGCCACGATATACGTGAAATACTTCCAAAGTTGGCGTTAAATACCAATCAATCAATCATCCTAAGACATGAAACTGCAGGGGAAAAAACCCACGCTTAAAAAAACAAACAATGCGAAAACAAAAACAAAAAAACAAAACAAAAACAAAAACAAAAAACCAACAACAAATAAGTCATTAAGGATACCAATATTAATTCATTACAGTACTTATAACACAAGCAGTTGAAAAAAAAAATAATTCATTAATATCAATTTAATTCATTTCAAACATTGTTTGAATAAAGATTTACCTGACCAGGTAATACTTTATAATAGTATTAATATTGACGTGTACCCGTAACCATATTGGCTAAAAATAGAATAGAAGTTTAAAATCTATATGCTTAAAATAGGCAAATTCTTATTGGTTAGTTAAATATAATGACTGGAATAATATCATATAAAACAGTCACATGTATGACTCTCTACTTCACTATATACATGTACATCAAATAAACTGATATTTAATGGACTTTTTAACAAAATGTCGGATAACTCCGTTACTGTTTACGTGAAAGTTCCACACAGAACATATATTCTACACCTACAAAGATCAGATTGTATATTCAAAGTAAATGAATTTGTTGGAAACAAAGAGAACATTCCTTCTTTTCGAGTCCGAACGCTATTTAAGGGAAACGCCCTAGATAAAAATAAAACCCTTGAACACTACGAAATTTCTTCAGGGACTGTTCTTACCGCCGAGTTTCTTTTGTTTAAAGAAATAAATATATATGTGAAAATAAACAGAGATAATAGATGTTCTAAATATGTATTAATAACAGTCGAAAATACAAGTACCCTGAATGATGTCAAAATAACTGTTGAAAAATTAGAAGGAATTGAACCTTCTGAACAAATTATTTCTCACTGTGGACGAATTTATTCTTCTGGGAGTATATGTTTGTTCGAGACAGATATCAAAGACGGTTCTATTATAAACCTTGATGTTTGTTCAGATTCAAAACAGAGAATTTGTTCGAAAGAAAGTTCACGACCAAACGTTGATAATTTTTGTGTAAAAAAGATTATGTCCAGATTTCAGAAAATTCCTAGGAAACCTGTCGAGATTGTCTTTTCAATAGATTCAGACGAAGAAGTAAATTGTCTCAATCGAATGAAAATAAATATTCGCGAAATATGTGAACGACTTCTTAGTGAAATTATGGACGTACGCATTGCTCTGATGATGCAGGGGAGCCATGGTGATTACAAGAACACAGTTTTTTCTGGAACAAAGTTTACTACAGACCCGGACAAAATTGTGGAGTTTCTACAAAGCACACCGGAGACAACAGAATGGAACACATCAAACTATGAATGGATTCTACATAAAACACAAGACTTGGACTGGTCCGATAATTCCTACAAAATATTATTTGTCATTGGAGATTGTGAACCACACCCACCATCTTTAATCAAAAAAAATATTGACTGGCATTCAGAGTTAGACGCTTTAAATCGAAGGGGCATAAAAGTGTTTTGTGGACTTTCCGAAAATTTTCTTGGATCTATTGTTGACGATTTTTACCCAGAATTGTGTAAAAAGACACATGGATGTTTAATTAATCAAGGTCATTTGAAATGTATTGCGGATATGTTGATTTCAGAATTTGATAGAGAAGGCAGAGATCAACATGAAGACAATTTCTCACGTGACTTGGAAAAAATAACGCCATCAGACAGAGCATGCAATGGAAATTTTGAATCACAAATTGACGAGAACAACAACTCAAACAGTATAATTTCTGAAAAACGTTCAAAAGTTGAAGAATTAGATGATAAATCACCACAGCAAAGGTTTTATTCAGAACATGATACAAACATGTCGAATTTTAATACCGAACTGGTCAGAAGTGAAAACAAAATTAAATGTAAGGAATCAAAGAAGAAGAAGCGTAAAATTATTAATCCATGTGTAGTGATGTGAAGGGGAAGATGAATCTCTATAGACACCAAAATAGGTGAAAGAAAATGAAAGAGTGACAAACTAGTGTTTATAAAATAAAACCATATTGTAAAATTTTAAAAGGGACATTATCTGCACATTAGTTTGCAATTGCAAGGACACGTGTATTTTAAGAAGCTGTATTAAATACCTTTCACAACAAAGTTATATTAAAATTATTTTATAACACTATGATGGTCAGTATTCTAGATTTGTTTAGCAGTGATGAAATATGCCTTGTAACGGTCCCTGGCCTCCCTCGGAAGCTTTCGAGGCAACAACTGTGTGCTCAGGAAGTAAATTTGACGTGACAAAATGTTATGGTCTGACCATTAAGATAAACAAATTATTCTGTCTTGAAAATCAATATATTATGCACTAATATTCTTTTTTCTTTTTATACGTTTTTGCAAAACCGTATTTACTTGTGGCCTTTCGGCCATTTTTGTTTGTTTACATGACAACCGTCATGATCTTATCACCTGTCGAGACAGAGATGGCTCATCAAAATATAGATCTGGTGCTTGTTAGATAACACAACACTTTGAATGTTACTACTTTTGCAGATTTTAAGATAACTTATCGTGTCTCAAATGGTAAATGTTTAACTATGACAAATTGTCAGGAGGATTAAAATGCCGATATTTATATTGTTTCTCTTGCTTGTATTATTACGCTAGTTTTCATTCATAAAAATTAACGACTTGTCCTACATTCAATTTTACGATAAATCTAGTTGTGTATGTTCCGTTTTCATTTTTTTTACATTGTATAATAATGCTTGATTTTTGTAGCGCTTTGAGTATCAATTATTGTGTAAATAAAGTATTTATGTCGTTTCCTTGTAATGGGATTCCCCTTATAAGCTCATTAATTATTTCCCGCCATATACGACAGTAAACGAAATAGTTCACAGTGATCGTGCGAAAATTTATGGAATCGGTTCTAATTAGTTTAATTTTGAGAACAGAATCAGCATAACAGAAATAATGAAAAACGTGGCATTGACGTAGGACGCTCTTTAAGCCTTTACTAAGATGCGAACAGTTACTGGCGTAGTAATTTAATCTATTATTTTTGCGTGGGTTTGTTGACAAACATTAATCAAAGGTAGAACAACATATGAAAAGTGCATGATGAAATATGATATAAGTAAGATCTAGCATAATTAAGGGGAGATAATTGGACTTATTGATGTTATTTTGTTGTTCTGTGTCGGTGACCTCAAAAGCAAATCACCTCTTAGGGAACGACCATTTAACTTGAAAAGGATGGGGGGACAAAAAAAAAAAATATTCTAAGTTCTAACTCTCGTCTTGTCCGAAAAAAAAATTTCTGAACGAAAAAAACAAAAAACCCCCCATAATCTGCAAGTTAACCAAAGCTAGTACACCATATGAAAATGTGCATGAAAAAAAATAATTGCGGACCTGCATAATCAAGGGGGAGCTAATTGGACTTAAGGATACTTTCATGTTGACCTATGTAGATGACATTGTAAGAAAATCTACTCCTCTGGTTTGTAAGATGTCATCAAATTCTTTGCAACAAGCTTCAAGCGATGGGAGTATCTAACATTAAATGGTTTGAATCGTATTTAACAGGCAGACAACAGTTGGTTAATGTTAATGGCACAGAATCCAACCCAGCAAACATTAGCTGTGGTGTTCCACAGGGAAGTATTCTAGGTCCTTTACTTTTCCTTTGTTATGTCAATGATATGTCCATAAGCATTAACTCAGACTGTAAATTACTTCTGTACGCAGATGACAGTACTATTATGTTTTCTCATAAAAATCCTGAATTTATCTCTCAAAAACTTGGTCAAGAA
>MJUT01008843.1:236047-258055 GCA_002080005.1 Gigantidas platifrons | reverse complement strand
GAACGGGAAAGACGTGTCATATCATAATAATGACAATTATATATATATATATATTTTCATAGATAGTGTACTTATTTTAAAATTAAGTAATCCCTCTACCCGCTCATGTTGATCTTCTAATGTCCACTTGAACTTTAAGCTGATACTTATAAAGGACCCCATTGGAAATAAGCTGAATGGCTTTCATGGGCTATCCTTGGTGAGAAAGTTCTCAGCAGCTACAATTGGTGGATTGAAGTTTCAGTTAAAGATGGCAGTTTTATGTTTTATTTTTAACTTAACGAGAAATTTTTAAACACTTGTGTATGATGTTGAAATTTTTAAACCTAAATATATTTTACCTTTTACCTTTTAATGCAACTTTAACCAAAGGAAGTAAATCCAATCAACCTGTGCATAATTATGGTATTGCATGAAGGAGGGATAATCAGACTTTGCTGCATTATGTTGTCAAATTGGGCCACAGAAGTATTGCATTGGGCTTCATTTCAACATCAGGAGTCAAAATCTATACAAGTAAGACAAAAGTTTCCTTGTAAAAAAGAAGACCAATTACACATTAAAGCATCTTTTCAAGTTCTAGTCACATATGACACTGACCAATTAAATTATAGCTACCTTGATTTGGAAAGCATTAAATAATAAAGTCAGAAAAGGTAATAAAAACAGAAAATAGAATGGAGCTGCATGCAGTGACATATAGGAGCAGTTTTAATTTGATTGGTCAATAGTGAACACATAAGCACTTGGACATGTTGGATAAAAGATGTCAAATACTGTGATGTCATACTTACCAGAGTTATGGCTTATACCAAGTTAATGACATTTAGTGGTTCATCTTGTCAGTAAGATCTCTGTCACCTGACTCTTAACCCATTCCACATTTAAGTGAACATTTTATTGAGAAGTTTGAGATATTTGCTATGATGGTTGATTTAGTATAGTACATGCCAGTCATAATATAACATATAACCTTGACCTCAATGACATAGATAAGTTGACACCCTGAATACACAGACTGGTTACCAATTATTGGTCAAATGATTCATCACGAAGTATGTCGAACATGTTATGTTCCTCATATATACTTAACACTGCAAAATAAAAATCCCAAGCATGTCTGAGATGCACAAAGAGCTACACTATCACTTCTCTGCAGCATTAAAGTTGGTGATATATGTTAGTATGGAATGTCTGATTATTTGGAAATCATCCATTCTTGAAATCACCGCTAATATAAAGTTTCAAGGTAAAACCGTATATCAGCACTTTCGCGCTTTGATTTATTCTATGTTATTACTTTTCTGTTTATTTTTTTTTATTTAAAATGTAAAAATATGGAGAAGAAAGAATATTAGTGATAATATATTGCTTTTTGAAACAGAATATCTTGGTCTATCCAACAGCATGGTAATTAACAAATTTTGTTAATTTAATCAAAAGAGTTGAGTAAGTGATCGTTGTCACGCCAAAGTTCTTTGCAGTTTTCAGCTATATCGTGGGGGAAATGATGATGAGATCCGCTTTGAACTAGACCAACATGCTTAGTTGGATTTTTTTATACTGCTAGCTCAGTCAGGGCCGTAACTACAATTGAGGCAGATGCGGCAGTCTGATTTTCTAAAATACGAATGTAAACTCAAGACGTGGTGTAGAGCATCACTAACTGAAGATCGCCTGTGGGTTGGCGATGCTTCACGTTCACCGTAATGATACTGTCGGGCAGGTAAATCCAGAATCTGTTCTCAAAAGATGGGATTCGAGTGGTAATAGGGAAATCCATCTTGCATTCACAGACCAAGTACTGTCATTTGAAATTATTCATTAATACATATGTATATTATTTTAAAAATCAACCAGTTGTGTTATGTTTAATTTGCCATAGAAGCTTCGACGGCATGGTCGCTATTTACGATAGTAACTGGTATATAAAGCGTCTCAATAATATAGAAATCGATGACCTCATTAAACCCCTAGTTACGGCCCTGTCAGTTCACTTTTCAAGCCTACCATAACGGATTTCTCTGAACTCGATTATTTAAAACAGTTATCCATGCACCCGTCCTGAACCTCTTCGGCGCCAGGATGCTTTCTGTGTGATAGAATAATGCTACAAGGCGTCATTTTTTAAATGCTATATCAGACGCAATGTCTTTATTGCCGCGACTTTTCTCAAGAGAAATAGTCAAATTTCCAATCGAACTTCGGGACCAAATCAGCAAGTAATTGGACTGGGTTTAATGTCAAAGCTACAGATTCACGTCCTCGTTCCTTACACGTTACATATGCACCAGTCCTTGACTCTCATTCAATCTATATGGCCATTATTTACACAACCATAAAATGTATGGACATGTCAAAATACGTTAGACAGAAACATTCCATACACACACAGAGCTACCTGTCTAGCCCGTACCCAGTTGGCGAATAGGGGATGTTCCTCTGGATGAGGATTTCATGTTATATATTTTATACGGAAAGCCTGGACTACAATGGGTACCGCATTTGGAGAGTGTCACGGTCCTTACAAGTTAAAAACCCAGTAGGAAGATATTGAAAAAGAAAAGGTGCATTACATCTGCGGAAAAACGGTAAATTGTTTCGTTCTCATCCATCCAGTGTTAGTCAAGAGTCGTTACCCCGGCTGTCCTCATACTTGTCCAGTGTTAGTCAAGAGTCGTTACCCCGGCTGTCTTCATACTTGTCCAGTGTTAGTCAAGAGTCGCTACTCCGGCTGTCTTCATACTTGTCCAGTGTTAGTCAAGAGTCGATACCCCGGCTGTCCTCATACATGTCCAGTATTAGTCAAGAGTCACTACCCGGGCTGTCCTATTCCTCACTTATTACTGTAAAATTTTACTATATTGTGCGAGCTTGAGCTCGTCATGAATATGCATGAAATATTTTCCACCGGAAATTGAGCAATCAACAAACAATCAATCAGCCAATCAAATGATGTCTTTCCAATGTGTGTGTGTGTGTGCGTGTGCGTGTGTGTGTGTGTGTGCGTGTGTGTGTGTGTGTGTGTGTGTGTGTGTCACTTCACAAAGACTGTGAGCTTTGAGATTTAAATATTAACTTACGCAATCAGTGTCCATTTGTAATACCATTCTTGTCCATGTCGAGGTGTACTCGATTAGATTATGTTAAAAGTTTACCAGTTACTTGAGCAATCTTGTTTTTCTGCCACCACAATATAACTAAAATATATTGTTGAAAGTGGAGCTAAACACAAAAAAACCACAATTCTCAATATAATAAAAAGTTTATAATACAATATATATGAGATATTTCGTAATATTAATTGAAATATACTAGCACACTAAACCATAAATATTTTATCAGTAGTCCATTCCTTAGTCGATTGCAGTTTGAATGTTTATGAACATGATAACCGTCCGACCTTTCACAACTACCTCTTAACAATGTATGTCATGAGGTTGTTTCTGTTATGTGGCTCGAATCAGTTGAAACAGATTGTGGCAGTCTTTGCTTCCTAAAATTGAATAGCATACGAGAAAACAGTGATAATCTCATTGCATTCCCTCCTGTCGAAAACCACAAAATTATGCAACATTATATATCTTAAAGTTTATTATTTTTTTATTTATCCTAGAACCCAGCCTCTCTGAGAGCCTTGAACAGAAGAGTGAAGAAAGGGATTTCGATTCCGTAAATTTTGACGACCAAAGCTGTTGGCTCTTTGATTTATTAAAGGGACAACATGGCCATGTGATGTATGTACATGTGGATTCACAGGTATAACTTCCCCATTTGGACCATGTGCATGACCGACAGATGCAAAAGGTTGATTAAAACCACGACCAGCTGTTAAACTATGCGGAGAGTTGCCTGGTAAAATCATTGCTTGATTCTTTTCAACGACCTTATCGACAATTTTGTCAACTAAATTGGACACAACATTCTTAGTAAGTTTTTGTAATATGCCATTGAATATATCAGCAGTCACTGAACTCAACGTATCCTTTTCAGATGTTCCTGGTTTTACTTTCGGTTTCAATTGTTTTGTCGAATCCTGTGTTGACTGATTTACAACTCTCCGTTGATTGTCTGGATGCTGATTATTTTCTAGGCCACCCCTATGAAGGAGATGTGACGTTAATTTATCTGTTTGACTATTATGTGGCATTCCCATAGTTAACCCACTTTCTCTTGGTGAATTGTGTCTTGGTGGTAGTCCTTGATTGTGACCAGTTCGCATAGGTGGTAGTCCTTGATGGTGGCCAGTTTTTATTAGTGGCATTTCGGAGAGACGCGGAGGAAATTGCAGTGCTTGACTGTGTTCTGGTATACCAAATCTTAAACCAAATAGCCGGTCTTGTAAACCAAACTGATGTCTTCGCCAGAAAGGAGGACGTCGTCTCCAATGGCGTCGGGGAAAATGATTAACGGGATCGAAATGTGTTTGGGAAACATTTGTGTCTTTTGAAAGCGTTCGTACTTCCGATGGATCAACGGCCGCAAGTGTTTCTCCGAGAAACGGATTTTCTGTAGGAATAGGAACATGGTTATTTCTATTGTTGACAGTCAAACCATGAATGGAAGGATGTTGTTGCAACGTCGGAGCTAAAAACTGATTATTTCCGTTGTTCTGTGGTAGACCAATAATTCTACCTGCCAAAACATTATATAACAGAATAAAATAGATTAGATTTTGAGCAACCGGTAATCGTCATGTTGTATTATCCGTGCTCTGCTTCACAATATAAACAATCTCATGACAACTCCAAACACTTATATAGGTTATTTAGTTTTGTATGTTGTTTATTTCTGGGATGTTTTATGTTTTCGTGATGTTGGTTGTTGTCTGGTACAAATATCAACCTTGGTTTAGCTGAATTATCTCACCTTCTGGCCTTGGACATACATTTGTTTATCTGAACTTATTTGCTAGAGCAGGAACTGTCTACCCACCCGGAGCACCTGAATTCACCCACCGGGTTTAGTGGGGTTCGTGTTGCTCTATCTTTAGTTTTCTGTGAAGTGTTCTATACATCATTGCTGGTCCCTTTGTCCTTTATATTTTGGCCATTGTGTAGTCTGATCTTCGATTTAAGGCACCCGATGACCCTTTTGGTAATATTCAAACCTTTCTTGCCGCTTCTCATGTACAAGGAATATAGCCGTTGTTATTTCTTTATCTCAATTTATTTGACTGTTTTTTTTTTTTTGTCTAGTGCAAACATTACAAGCATTGTTGTCTCGTAGAGAACATTTCTCATGACGTATCAATGTATATAGCGTATCATTATTCTATGCTCCATATGTGACACCCATTGTGTTACTCTTGTTACAAACTCTGTCATAAGTCATGCATGAGGAAATGACAGGAATGCGATTACGACAAAATACCTATCTCCCACTAGTTCGTAGACTCCATTGTGTGTAACTTCAGAATTGTTGTTCCTACAAATGTTTACTACTTTATAGCTTATGTCAGTTTTATAATCAAGTGTGGAGAATTGGACGTCATAGATTTAACGAACCCAAATAGGGTGTCCTTATGAAAAGATTAAATACTTCAAAGTGATACATACCTGTATTGGATATCGTTGTAAACTCGTGTGTCAGATGAACAATAGGTAGATAGATTAAAAACACCAGTTTATATTCAAATGTCATGACCACTCTGTTTCAAGTAACTGCGTAAAGACAGAATGAACAATCATATTTTTGTTGTTGCAGTTTTCTTATATTCATAGTATACTCGAAATATGATTTTCTAGTTTGTAGTGTTGAAATAGTACTAAAGATATTTGATCAGATTATCAAGGATTTAGAAAAAAGAGACATTTCAACTACTCCTAAGTATGAATTAGTAGAGAATGATGACCTTTTCAATTATACATGTTATATGCATATATTTCACACTCGGCGAATTTATTGCAAGTCATCAAAGCATTTTTATTAAAATATCTAGTTAAACGTGCTTTTTGTTTTCTTTATAAAATCACAATATATTGGAATATTGAGTTCTTATCATTCCTAACTGCAGTATAGTTAACTGTTTATTATCGATTTTTGAATTACTGGGTAAGTATAAATTCGTTGGCATTTAAACTTCAATTTTGTGCCAGTGTTGCACCTGTCTTACATTTAATGTCATTTGAAATTCGTAACTTTTTGGAACACAACAAGCGTCTTTTGAAAAGGAAATGAGTAATTCAGAGACCATGCCTTATGTCTGTAATAGGCGTACGTGTATATTACTGCTGTGACCAGTGCTGTAGGTTATATACGATTGATATTGTACCTTCTTTATGGACGTTACCAGCTAAATATGTCTCGAAAAGATGGAGCACCCAAAAGTAAAAACTTCCCTTGAAAATGACAGATTTATCCTTTTACGTTCCTGTTAACCAGCTACGTCATCGCTAAATATAACTTAGTTTAAGCTATTCCAATCAGACGGAAATAACGTTTAGCAGACGTCAACCCTAGACGTCCGTACCGAGACCCAACTTTAACTGAATGCCATAGAATAGACAAGAACATCACAGATTATACAAAATATGTGAACGTTTTATAGAAAATCTTGGTTCTCTCAGATAGCCAACAAGAGTATATCGGAAGCAATGGGAGACATTCAAAGACTACCATGTCCAACAAAAATGGCCGATCTTATTCCCAGATTAGGCACATTGATAATGAATTATCAAAATAACTAATCAGTAAGAAATGTTTCAGTTGCCATAATAAGAGATTTTTTTATATTGTCCATTGTTTTATAGTTATACAACGAACAAAAACACTATTTGCATATCAATAATGGCAGACTTGTTGATGCTATTCTCTGGGGGGGGGGGGAGAATATAATAAATAATGATTGCATCTTGTAGCATACAACAATAAGACCTTTTGTACACATAAATGTCATTGTTTTTCCGAGTTCACATTACCACATACATTTCGTTTTTCTCATAATACTAATTAATTCTGTTTATTATATTTGGGCCCTCATTTTTTAAAATGTCACTCAGGTGATACATTTGACCTAAAGTAAAAACACCTTTGTATTTTGTAAAGGTAATTACATCAGTAGATGTGCATGTGGTTATTATCTACAGGAAACGTATTTATTACCTTTGCAATAAAATAAATGATTAACCTTGTGAAATACAACACTAATCATTCACATACAGGCAAAATTTCGTCATGATATCATCATCATTGCATGCTATGTTTTTAAAGTAGCAATTTATAGCTGGAATGGTGTATTTTTCATGATTTTAGAAAAAAAACCAATTGAATTTGAGATTCTTGAAATAAAATATAAATTTAGCGATGATAATTATGATGTCATGACTAGAGGTTAACATGAGAAATAATATATGTCTACTTTCTCTTCTCTCATTACATTTACAACGACAAAAAAGACTTATTAGAGTATAGTATAATAATTCAAGGATCGAACTCTTTCAGCTCTGACGAATAGTAACTGATAATGGCGATGTAGGTTATCAAAATACAAGAAGTAAATAATAGACTAGATGCCAAACGACATTACGGTAAATAATAGACTAGATGCCAAACGACATTACGGTAAATAATAGCCTAGATGCCAAACGACATTACGGTAAATTTAAAACAAAAACCTGGTGTAAATGTAAAACATACTTTGATGATAAAGATTCTAAACAAGTGCATTCAAAATTATCTTCTATATGTCGATTATATCACCATAATGACAAGGACATAAAAATTATCAAGACTATATGCCACGGAAATGTCTACAATCTGGATTCACTAATACACTAAATAAGATATAGAGGTGACAATTTCAACATTTTTACTAGGACATTTTTGATCACGTGATTGGCTGATTTGGATATTCTCACGTGATACGTGGGATTCCGGCAGAAAATGTTAACGAGTTACACACTATGTTGCAATTATTATGTAATTTTGAACTCCACAAAATGCCAGAACATATGAAGGCGTTCATATCTATAATATATGAAATTCTATAATTATTTTCACAAGGAAATGATGGTTAACTTTGCTGACATAATCGCCACACAAGTACAATAGATACATCTTAAGTCATGAAAGAATAAATATTTATTGATAAACATTTCATTACCTGCTGTTATAGCTCACAACTGGGTAAAAACAAACTAAATTTTGGTTTCGTGCGACCAGAAATAATATTAAATGGAAGCAAATATTACATGCTTACCTTGAACAGCAGAAATAGGTGACATATAATGTCCAAATTTATTTCTATAAACGTCTAGTGATATGTCAAAGCTTACAAGTCACCACAATAAAATAGATTAATTACACACCAATGAACACTATAAAAACAATACATCATTAATTTATAATACCGTACACACTTGATGCATAAAGATGATTGACTCTGAAATGTTTTCAGATTTTATTTTGTGATTTGGCAGATAAAATTATAACGTTATATATGCTGAGAACAAAATATCTATTAATAAAAAGTAATACATCAAAGTTGTCCTATTTCTGTCTTCTTATAAATTTACATTCTGATAAACTTTAACAATTCCATACTACTTTGACGTTCAAATAAGTTCTTAACTATTATCAATGAAAGATTTACCACATAATATCAAAGAAATAGGTAAATTTTTTAGTCATATATGTCTCTAAATAGCTACCGAATATAGTACTCACTAGGGTTTTCACAACTACATTTTTTCTTGTTTTTTCAAACTGTATAATTTACAGGTACTTAGTACATTCGATGTTATAATAGTATTATGATTTTAATCTTTACAATTTAGAAAGTATGAATTATATCATCATCGCAATCCAAAAAATGAAATGCTTACCGACGAAAAATATAAATTCTCCATCCTCCTCTATTTTTTTGCTTTGATGCCAATATTATTAAACCATACATATAAATAATTAGAGAATCCACTTGAATGGAAGAGAGCAATAATTAATGATGAATTATAGATATTATATTACAAATGTTTTGTTATATAGAGAATTATAATTAGATCAATATGATATAACCGGTTTACACATATATCATATTATTATATAGATATCTGTGAATTCCGAGTTAAATAAAAAGGATAATTTCACAGTGAAATTATCGTTTTTGAGAGTGAAATTAAAAACGATACTTTTCCGACAGCGAAATGGCGCGAAATATAGCAAGAGTGAAATTAAAAGCGATACTTTTCCAACAGCGAAATGGCGCGAAATATAGCGAGAACGAAATTAAAAACTGTGAAATTATCGTTTTCTGTAATTCTACGCTACACACGTAATATAGTGCTTAAACTCATTTTTATAGTAAATTCGATTCGAAACATTTTTTTTATCTATATAATAAATACTATAACTAATTGACGAGTTTCATTATCAAAAATATGTCACTCATGACAAAATAACGTTGTAACTCACTCATGCGCTACGCGCATTCGTGAGTTACTGCGTTATTTGGTAATTCGTGACATATTTTTGATTATGAAACTCGTCAATTAGTTATAGTATGCATATCTTATTATGAAATGATCTATTTCACGGATTATGTTCAGTATAATACAAGTTTGATTATTTAAGATGTTTTCCACCACGACTTATGCCAAGAAGAATGAAAGTTTCCAGAATTGGGCTGGTCATTTCGCCAGGTATTTCGCAAGGTATTAAAACCTGAACTACCTTTTGTTAGTATCTTTGTTCCATCAAACATATTGTCATTCATTTGCATATTCCATTTCGAGTTAAATACATTTCCATTATTGTTTTGTGTTTCACCAAAAATGTCTTTCGTCGCCAAATCGTGCATCAGCGGAGGTGCCATATTCCAATTGTTGTTAAGGAAAGGATTAATTCCAGCAAGTGAATTTAATTTAGTACCGATATCAATTCCAGAACCAGTAGGCATTTTTAAATTCATCGATCTATCTGAACCAAAATGAAATGGAACATTTTTAGTTAAAGATGGCTTGAGATGCAACTCTGAATTCATGCCCTGGAAATTCCCACCATTAGTTCCTTGACTATTGAAATTCCATTGTAACTGAATGCGTTCATTGTTTTCATTTCTTGGCACTTGTATTTCACTTCCAGACTTGGACATCGAAGGGGTCACGTTTATTATTTTCACACCCAAGTTCTTTGTTTTATTATTTGAATGCTCCGACTGACCACCAGGATTATTTAAATCGCCGGCTGTTACAATCGGCTTCAACTCCTTATTATGTCCATTCTCTCTCGATTGTATATTTTTGAGTAATATTTTGTTCTTCTCTGATTTACCATTATTTTTCTCACTTAAATTTTTAATATTCTTTTTAGAATGTACAACATCGCTTCTAGCTATCGCTTTGTTACCGGTAGTGTTCGTTAAATCAACTTGGCCTAGATTTATGCTATCTGAAATTCTCCTCACCATGGAAGAGTCTACAATATCAATAGTATCACCGAACGGATTGGGAGTTGATTCAAGTTGAACTGCTGTACTATCCCACGGCAAACGAATAGAATCAATTACATGGGTACTCTGACTTTTTGTAGCTGAAATCATATAATGTATATATAGATGTATTAAACTAAAAATATAAATTTGCAACTAGAATATCACAATGATCACAAAAATAAACCATTATTTAATATGATTATTGTATTTTACAAGGGTAATCAGAAGCCTTATATCAAAGAAGGACAGATAATACAACGAACAAAAGTAAAAGGACAAACACTGATCTACAAACACCATGCAGAAATCTAAAGATTGAGCAACACGACCCTCACAGCAGCCATATGTGAACTCGGATGCCCCAGAAGGGTAAGCAGTTCCTGCTCCACTAGTGGCACCCTTTTACTACTCTTGTTGAAAACCCGTTGATGTGTCTTCAAAATGAGGTTATGACAGAGTTGTGTTTACGGCAAAAGAACATATCAACGGTCATTTGTGCCACAGATATTCCATAACAGTTGACCTTATTATCAAATTAGTATTCAGCTATATATGCTTATGAAATACACAGAAACTGATAGAGACAAAAATTAATATATTGTGTAAATAAATCTATCGTGCAGAACACGAGAATCATGCAAATGACAAAACGCTTGCTGCAAATCAATTACGTTTATTCATGGGAATAATTTCTCTAGGTAACAGAAAACATAAAATATATTTAAGTTGCAAACTTTGCATGGCTGAATAAACTTTTTTAATGAATAGTGTATGGATCTATTAAACTACATCATTTTTAAATAATCTTTTTTAAGAGAATAAAGTACTTACATGATCAGGTTAAACATAATTTATATTGGTACTGATGTTGATCAGTGATAATATACGTAGAACGGTAAATGTAAATGTTATGACAAAATTATAATGTTCGTGTAAGCTTACCTGACGGAAAGGTTATAATACTGCAATAAATGTACAAAACAATCTTCACAAATGGCATTAATCGAATCATTTCTGGAATTAGATATAAAAACTATCCTAATAATGTTTTGACAGTAAAATGTACAACCAAACTATCACATTTTCACCCTATGTTATTGATTGTAACTGTCAGTCAGAAAAGTAAAGTAAATAAATTTCTAAAGATCAGGTACTTGAGCTCAGAATCCAGATACCAATGGATGGACTCAAAACATCAAACTTAAATTACAATAGAGTAGGTGGGTTTGTAGCGATACACCGAAACTGTCAGGAAGGAGAATAGATATTTCAGAGGACAATTTTACCCAGCCATTAGAAATAAGAAGGGGGAGAAGGGGGGAAATTGCTTCAAAAAGCAAGATACGCATGCTGCTAAATAGAAAAATATATAATTCACAAGACTACAAGGTCGATATATTTAACTCGTAGGAACAGTTTTATAAAATTGACCAACTGGAATGTTTATTCAGATTTTATGTACCGTATGTATTTCATACGCAATTTATTAAGTCCATAAATATCAAAGTTTTATCAGAATAATAAAAATAATTTGAAAAATATCATGTTGAATTAATGATCGTTCTTCAAAGACATTTGCTTGCATGTCTGTTAATACATACACCAGCGATGTTCCTCGACTTTATTTCAAAATATATCAAGAAAAGATTGAAAATACTAAACGGATATCTAAATTCCCTGCATCGATGACGCAACCATAAGCTCTGGAATATGACAGAATCTGTGAGATATATACTCCATATGTAGGTGCTGCTGGAATGTTGCTACATATAAGTAGGGATATGGGCGCAAACGGATAGAATTATAGAAAGTACTTTTTATTACACCATCGAAACAAATGAAAGATAACGAGGAAATAACATTTCCTATACAATTACATGAATATTCATTAAATTGATATTTGGAAATGCCTGTACCAAGTCGGGGCCATTTCGGTTTTCCCAGTTTTCCGGTTGTTGACTGATTTTGTCTGTTTGATAACTTATGAGTTTTGCCTTTCCCTTTGGAAGATTGCTCGGTGTTCGATAATTTTGTTATTATCCTTATTTATTATATAACTTCTATTTATGACTATTAGAAAAAACAACTACTATTGTGATGGGTTCGGGGCCATATTGGTTATGTTTTATTTGTCTGATTCTGTTTTTGTTTTGTTTTACTTTTTTTTCCCGCGGTCCAGTTTTTTGCTTTATATCCAGATCGTTATTTGACTTACACCCCCCGCTGATTTTAGTGGTCTTTGTACGTTTTTAATTTCGGCTTATCTGGTTTATAAAAGTGAAAACAATATGATCAAGCTAATGATACTGATAAAAGTATTTACCTTTTTTTGAAGGAGTCGTAAACTTAATAACTGAACATTATTTCAAATAAATTTTAAATCCTTCCTATCACCGGGGAGTTTGTTTAAAACAAAAGTTACAAAAATGAAAGTGGGAGGATCTTTATAGGTAGAAATTAATGACAAATTGTGACATAATTGTCAGTTACGTCCTCTTAAATAACTTGGATCCAATCAAAATAGTTAAAAGAGATGACCCATGTTAACACAACACGTTAAGATGTACTTTTCTAGTATTAAGAATTCCCAGACAGACATGTTTGTATCTTGTGGTTAACAAAGTAAATACTGTGGGTGTCTGAACACAAGATGATTAACAAAGTTTTCAAGAATTACACGAAAATGGTCTTTTGATGTCGGACAAACATTTTGTTGACATTGAGTTAAACATATTGGTGATCATGTCTTGATATGCCTTGTCAGGTACTATTTGTTTTTGTTAGCAATGTTTACGCTTACAGACATGTCCGTATGTTGTATAGATTTATTTATGTCTTCGTAATATTTATGATAAAGATACTTAGCTTACATTGTATATCAAGTAGAAGTAGATTGTCGTGTATTCATTGAAATGTCATCACATTGAAATTCCGTCGGTTATATTTTGCCAAATGATACCCCAATAAAAACACCATTGAAACACATTCTTAATATACTCCAAAAGGTACTAATTAAGCGGATATCGTATTCTTTATATTGAGGAGAGATCAGGATGTATGGACTAGTGTTTCAACACTCATCACACAATCTGTATTCAAATGGGTAATAATTTATATTTTATACCTCACACCTTATTCTATTGTTTGTGCCCAGTATAGTGATATTAGTAGCTCCGAGGTTGAAGTCACAAAAAATTAACGTAGTTTTCAGGAACTGATTGACCAGTACGAAATAGGCATTTCTCAAATGGCAATTGTTATTTTTCCTTTGGGGTAGAATTATAAACTGGAACTGCTTACACCTTGCGAGTAACTGGCATAGTGGCCGGCATTTTGGTGTGTCCGTGTTGCTAAGCTTTCCATAATTCTGTGTTGTGTATTTTGCTTTGTTTGTCTTCGCATGTGTTTCTGGATTGCATATTCTTGGTTGCCCCTTCTATATTTTATCAAACGTTTATTTAATATACATGTATATATATTTTTTTAATTTTAAAACTCTGTTTTCTTTTTGTTGAATATCGCGCTTACGAAATAATTTACGGAAGCCATATTCGGTGGTTATCTGCATCTCATATATCTAAATGAGCTTGAAGTAAGGGATACTACTGACACTCAAATGTCTTCCTCTTATCTTGACCTTCACCTTGAAACAGACAACGGATAAAGATTAAAAAAAACTCTACGACAACGTGATGCCATCACTTTTCCAATGGTCAACGTCTCTTTCATCAGTAGCAATATTCCAGCATCACGTAAGTTTAGTTCTGCATATCAAAGTGATATTTCCCACCATTTGACCAAAGGACCAATAATTTATGGCTCAAAATGGTTTTATAGGAGTTGGTTAAAACGTTGAAAGATTACGACGATGACTACAACGGACACTAATTGATGATAATAAAACATTCGAGCCTTCGGGGTAGCTCAGCTTATAATCAAATCTAGATAAAAAAAAAAACCCAATGGAAAGTAAAAATAAAACTAGAACTGTGAGTGACCTCACTGAGTGATACCCCCGCTTGCAGCTTAGTAGGAGTTGCGCTTACAAGGTACATGCCCCCCTTTTCGTGAAAGTATAAGTTGAATTATCTTCCCTTTTAAATTTTGGACAGCAACCATATTCCTTCATGCACTTCTGCAGGTAGTGTACTACAAGTGTGTAAAGTTTCATAAAAATCCAATAAGCTGTTTAGGAGGAGTTGCGCTTACAAGGTACATGGACGGCGGACAGTATAAGTTGAATTATCTACCCTTTTAAATGTTGGACAGCAACCATATTCCTTCATGCACATCTGCAGGTAGGGTACTACAAGTGTGCAAAGTTTAATAAAAATCCAGTAAGTCGTTTAGGAGGAGTTGCGCTTACAAGGTACATGGACAGCCGGACGGACGGACGGACGGACAGGGTGATTCCTATTTACCCCCAAACTTTGTTTGCGGGCGGTATGATGAAAAGTAGCTTACAGAAATGTGAAAAAGAAAAAAAGAAGAAAAAAAAACAAAAAAAAACGGAGAGGGTTAGCAGATTCGACTGATATTTTTGTCTTCTTCAGTAACTTGTTAGCACCCTTCATTATCTTTATGATTTTGGGAGTGTCCTATATAATGTTAAAGTAATTTATCTTGTAAGTTTCTTATTATGACTATTCAAGAATTATACAATAATTTTCTTGTATTCTTAGCAAAAGACAATAAAGGCTATAACTTAAGTTGTCATACAGTATGCATTGAAACAAGAATAAGCCATTCCGATACAAAATTATAATTAAAGTATTAAAAGATATTCATTGTTATTGCTTTTCAACATAGTAACAAAAATGCTCTATATTTTCCAAATGAAACAATCATAACACCTCCCTCAGGCATAGGTAGCTTAGCCGATTTTGGATATCATGTTTAAGTCCTTTGGATTTTTGGTCCTAACCACTATTATATCGTTTGGTTTGCCAATGTTTTTAACTATGGTAATATCTGATTAAGGTTATTCCAAAAACGAACTACGGACAATAAATTAGATATCTACGTTTTAGTCTAATCATTGGAGTAAATAGTAGGATTAGAATGATAGCTGCTCAATAAAAGCTTACCCGGACAAAAAAGACAGAACACTCCAAACACTCGAAACAATCGAAAGCCTGTGTCGCTCACCTTTCATTCTGCTTTGAGGAAAAGTTATACAGAACCTTCCATGGTGCTTCCTACCAAATTTCGGTTCATTTGGCTACTCAGTTTTAGAGGAGAAGATTATTTAGAAATCGACCAATCAGAAAGAAGAATTACCTATGGTGGCCATTATTTGTTAACTGGTCGGAACTAAATTAGCAATTGTATAGAGGACATCCCATAGATGCTTCATACCAATTTTCGGTTCATTTGACCAAGCGGTTTCAGAGGAAAAGATTGTTCTAGAAATCGACCAATCAGAAACAAGAAATGTCTGTGGCTGTCATGTTTGCAATCAGATGAAATGAAAACTATTTATAGAGGACCGTCAATAGATGCTTCCTACCAAGTTTAGATTCATTTGGTCAAGCGGTTTCAGAGGAAAAGATATTTAAGAAATCGACCAATCAGAAACAAGAATTGGCTGTGGCGGCCATGTTTGTTAACGGATCAAAACTAAATGAGCAATATCCATAGAGGACCTTCCATAGATGCTTCCTACCAATTTTCGGTTAATCTAGCGAGGCGGTTTCATAGGAGATTATTTAGAACTCGACAAATCAGAAACAATACTTTCCTTTGTCAGCCATGTTTGTTAACGGATTGGGACGAAATCAGCAATCCCTATAGAGAACCTTCCAATGATGCTTTCTACCAAGTTTCAGTTAATTTGGCAAAATTGTTTCAGAGGAGAATTTTTAGAAATCAATTAATCTGAAACAAGAATTGTCTATGGGGGCCATGTTTGTTAACGGATCGGAACGAAATGAGCAATCTTTACAGAGGACCTTCCATGGATGCTTCCTAACAAGTTTCTGTTCATTTGGCCAAGCGGTTTAGAGGAGAAGATTGTTTTTAGAAATCAAGCAATCAGAAATAAAAAAAAATTGCCTGTGGTGGCTATGTTTGTTAATGGATCGCGACGAAATGAGCAATCTTTATAGAGAACCTTCCATAGATGCTTCCTACCAAGTTTCAGCTCATTTGGCTAAGGGATTTCAGAGGAGAAGATTAAAATGTGAAAAGGCAACGAACGACAGACGACGGACGCAAGTTTAATATAATTTCATTTAAACAATTTTATTGCCTAATAATGACAAAAGGATCAGACACAAGTTTTTCTCCAAGTGATGGCAAAAACTCACATTGCCTTTGGCAAGGTGAGCTAAAAAGAAGGGGCAACGACAAATAATTATACAATTCACATGGTCTGGAATATCATATTTATTGACTACATATAACTCCGTATGTGGGTGCTGTTGGAATGTTGCTGCAATTTAATATTGGAAAGTTGAAGCTATCTATTTTTTTCCCTTGCAATTTTGATCTAAATATGTCATCAGTGTCAATTTCAAGGTAAAAGTCAAGCTTTAGTTGAAACAATATTTATTTTGTAAAACTAGCACAAATATTCAAAATAAAGTACATATTTACATGAATGGGACTAGGAAAGAAGCAATATGTTTTATATAAACCTGCTTTCCTTTATGCACTATACAACAATAAATAACCATTATTATCATCAACAGCAATTCTTCTAAACAACGGCTTTGAAATAGGTGGGAACTGTTACAGTTTAAAAGTAATTGAATATTCTTATTACTTATTATAATATAATGATATGTGTTGCTTATTCAATTAAAGCGTTTGTATAATGAATTGAGATACTTTATCAAAATTATTTTTGTTTTCATCGTCGAATAATAAACTATTACCATTAAGTATAAAACATAAAGCATTTAGGAGACAGATTTATAAAAGCATAATTGCTTGTTTCTGAATCCTGTATTGTAATTACTATGTTTGATGTACTGTATTGTCTGATTATTTTCGAAATAAATATTGTTTAAATTAAGTAAAGTTTGCAAGTCACTGTAAAAAAATACACCAATCGTTTATTGTCCTATATTTACACTTTTTACATAATGCAATAGATAATGAACAGTAGTTTCTAAATGATAGGCACAGTTGGTGTCAAACTCACATACATTTATTATAATAAGTTCTAGTCAAACTTACGTACATTAAGTGTGATATGACCAGTTAGAGTCAAACTCACGTACATTAAGTCTGATATGACCAGTTAGAGTCAAAATCACGAAGATTTTGTGACAGGACCAGTTAATCAAACTCACGTACATTAGTTGTGATATGACCAGTTAGAGTCAAAGTCACTTACATTAGCTGTGATAGGACCAGTTAGAGTCAAACTCACGTACATTAGCTGTGATAGGACCAGTTAGAGTCAAACTTACGTACATTAAGTGTGATAGGACCAGTTAGAGTCAAACTCACGTACATTAGCTGTGATAGGACCAGTTAGAGTCAAACTCACGTACGTTAGTTGTGATAGGACCAGTTAGAGTCAAACTCACGTACATTAGCTGTGATAGGACCAGTTAGTCAAACTCACGTACGTTAGTTGTGATATGACCAGTTAGAGTCAAACTCACGTACATTAGTTGTGATAGGACCAGTTTGAGTCAAGCTCACGTACATTAGGTGTGATAGGACCAGTTAGTCAAAATCACGAAGATTTTGTGACAGGACCAGTTAATCAAACTCACGTACATTAGTTGTGATATGACCAGTTAGAGTCAAACTCAGGTACGTTAGTTGTGATAGGACCAGCTAATGTCAAACTCACATACATTAGTTGTGATAGGACCAGTTAGAGTCAAACTCACGTACATTAGTTGTGTTAGGACCAGTTAGAGTCAAACTTACGTACATTAAGTGTGATAGGACCAGTTAGAGTCAAACTTACGTACATTAAGTGTGATAGGACCAGTTAGAGTCAAACTCACGTACATTAGTTGTGATAGGACCAGTTAGAGTCAAACTCACGTACATTAGCTGTGATAGGACCAGTTAGTCAAACACACGTACGTTAGTTGTGATATGACCAGTTAGAGTCAAACTCACGTACATTAGTTGTGATAGGAGTTGAGTCAAACTCACGTACATTAGTTGTGATAGGACCAGTTAGAGTCAAACTCACGTACATTAGCTGTGATAGGACCAGTTAGTCAAACATACGTACGTTAGTTGTGATATGACCAGTTAGAGTCAAACTCACGTACATTAGTTGTGATAGGAGTTGAGTCAAACTCACGTACGTTAGTTGTGATAGGACCAGCTAATGTCAAACTCACATACATTAGTTGTGATAGGACCAGTTAGAGTCAAACTCAGGTACGTTAGTTGTGATAGGACCAGTTAGAGTCAAACTCACGTACATTAGCTGTGATAGTACCAGTTAGAGTCAAACTCACGTACATTAGCTGTGATAGGACCAGTTAGAGTCAAACTCACGTACATTAGCTGTGATAGTACCAGTTAGAGTCAAACTCACTTACATTAGTTGTAATGGGCACTTTTATAGTCAAGCTTGCATACATTAGTTGTGATAGGACCAGTTAGAGTCAAACTCGCATACATTAGTTGTGGTGGATATAGCTGGAGTCAAACTGACATTCAGTTGTTGTGATAGACAATTGGATTTAAGCTCATATACATGTGTTGTGTTAGGCACGGTTGGAGTCAAACTCACATACATTAGTTGTGATAGGCACGGTTGGAGTCAAACTCATATACATTAGTTGTGCCAAGCACAAGTGGAGTCAAACTCACATACATTAGCATTGACGGACAGTTGGGGACTCAAACTCACATACATTAGTTGTGCTTGACACAGTTGGAGACAAGCTCACATGCATTAGTTGTGCCAGGCACAACTGTAGACAAAGTCATATACACTAGTTGTGACGGACACAGATGGAGTCAAACTCATATACACTAGTTGTGATCGGCACAGTTGGAGCCAAGCTCACATTCGTTAGTGGTGATCAGCACAACAGGAGTCAAACGCACCTACATTTGTTGTGATAGGTACAACACGAGTCAAACTCATATGCATTAATTGTGATCGACACAGATGGAGTCAAGCTCACATGCAGAAGCTGTAATATGCATAACAGGAGTCAAACTCACATACGTTAGTTGCGACGGACACAGATAGAGTCAAACTCACGTGCATTTGTTGTGAAAGGCACAAATTACATACATAGGTAGATGTCAATTAAAATACGATCACGAATAAATATGTGTCGTTAAAAATGTTCTTAAATGATTGGCAATTTGCCTATTTATATCTGAATATCCTTAGATCTATTTATACATCGTTATATAGTTCATTTTTCAAAACGTGTTTGCATGTTGCAAAAAATAAAGGGAGTTTTAAGAACAAAAATTAGTATGCTCATTTGTTTTTTCCCTGTACAAATGAGTTTGTAAGCAATCAGGGGCTCTAAGTGAGCTACCCTGGGATACTTAGGTTATTATAAATTAGGAGTTTGTACCATAAACTGTATGTATTTAAACATATATCCTTAGATAAATACAATGCAGTGTGGTAGAGTTTGAAGAATCATGCATGCATATATGACTGTAGTCTATAATACTGTGACCTTTAATGAGTATTACTCAGAAAGTAAACACATGTTCCAAATGGAGATTCAGTAAGTTCAATTTGCGATGGAAAAACTGAATATGCTATTGAATTCCCCATTCCTAACAGCGGGATTTTTATGAACACTTTCTCACACAAGTAGAAAGTTTGAATGACTAGATTAATGGTAGGATGTATCGTTTTTCCATGAATGATGTTTCAATGAAAACATGTATTCTTCTCCAGAATTATCTTTCGTTATTGATCTTCCATTATGTTTAATGCTTCTCTTGATGTTTGATGTCTCATGTTGTCGCTCAGATTTGAACGTTGGCCTTGAAAATACATTATTTTACTCTTTGCTACACTTGAAAAATAGATTCGATCCTTGCCATGAAGAGAGTGCACGTTTGTTATGAACATTTGCGGATGAGCAATTACGGACGTCTGAAATTGTAGATCTGTCCGTACTGTAACCACTTGGTGATAAAGATGGCCGTCTATTGTCTTAACTTGAAAGGAAGCCTGAAATAAATAAAACTTGTATTCTAAATATTTCAATTATTTTTGCTATAGAAAAAGTTTGATGATACCAGAGGGGTAATAATAATCGCTAATCGAAGAAGGACAGACAATACAATAGCCAAAAGAAAAAAGGACAAAAGGACAAAAGGACAAACAACGATCTACAAAACACTACACAGAAAACTAAATATCGAGCAACAAGAACCTCACTAAAAATCGGAGTGAACTCTGGTGCTCCGGAAGGTTAAACAGTTTCTGCTTCTCATGGATGGGGAAAAGGACAGGATTGTTATTACCACATCTTGTGGCATTGTGGACATGTTTTTGTTTTCAGCATTACATTACAATCATACAGTCCTAATAGTATAAATAAAAGAGACACTCACCAAACTAATCAACATAGGATGGTTGGATCACATTAATCCGCTTAACCCCGCCACAATTTTGTGCCCGTCTCAAGGATCTGGATATCCAAAGTCATATGCCGTGGTCCGCTCTTTTTGTGATCAAATCAGTTAAGGTGAGAGGTGATTGTTTACTTTGCTGTTTTGGTTGGTTTTTTTTTGCGTTTATGTGCATTATCCACGAATTTAGTGTATGTAAGATTTATCATTGTAAAGAGTTTTTGAGATAATTTTTGTAATGTATTTCACTGGTAGCCTAATATACCATTTGTATATTTCTGATTTATAATTCTAAAATCATACGTGTTTACACGTTTTTATCCGAAGTTATTTCTGTTTATGGCAGACACAAGGTCCCGTTTCACTCAAAGGTAATTGGAAATAACATATATGTTTTACACAATCAGTATTAAATCTTAATGTTGTAACAACTTGTGAAATGTCGAGTTGTCATAAAATAATAAACGGATTTTTTCACAAGATTCAAATATCTGCAAATTATAAGAAAAGCATACTGAAATATTTTTCCCTTCTCGTTGCTCTAGCTAGAAAGGGTATCATAAAAATAAATAGCTTAGTTCAGATGACCGTATTCACACATAAAATCTCGTTTTGGTCCCAACTTATACAATATGATAGTCTAACCTTGATCTATTATACACACATAATGTCCCGAATTGAATGCAGTCAAGAAATGATATAAACGTAGATATCTAATTTAGTGCGCACGGCGCGTTTCTGGAATAACCTTCATCAGGTTCGCTCAAAGTAGACAGGTTGGAAAACCAAATAATTGAAGAAGTTTTGAACCAAAGGGCCCAAACAGGTTAGCCAAAATCTGCCAAGGTTATCTATACACGAGGGAGGAGAACCTTAGTTTTAATAATAATTACATTATTTAGGAACTGTAAATTTCAATAATTAACAAATATATCTAATAAACCATGTCAGTGCGGATACATTGACTACTGGGAGGATTATACCTACTGGGACTAATAATCCACCAGCAGATGTAACGATTCAGTGATAGAAACACT
>MJUT01008843.1:183388-210441 GCA_002080005.1 Gigantidas platifrons | reverse complement strand
CCAGTGTCTCTGGATTGTCCTTTCTTGATTGCCACTTCACTTTAACGTTTATGATAAATAAACGTTAAAGTGAAGATTACTGCCAGACTATTGAAGGTCACACTATTAAGGATGAATCAAGTTATCACCAAGACAATGGCAATTCACTTGTTTGTATTGAATTATTTCATTTTATTCACAAACATATCAATTGGATTGAACAACAGTTGGTACTAATACAAGTTATCTCCTTTTGGATGTGCAAGGCATACGTTTAATATTGTATATTATTCAGTATTTGATTAAATATTCGAATTTTGACACACAAGCCCCCCTATATGTAAGTGTCCGTTGTAAAGGGGTAGTTATTCTAAATAAACATATACATGTATATATAATTACGTACCCTTAATGTATGTAATTGTTAGCACCATTATTATTTCATATATAATCGAGGCGAAATTTATAGACGCACAAACCTAACACAATTAACATGGGCTCGAAACCCTATACATACATCGAGTCTTAAATTTCCCGACACCTACTTATGGTCGGGGGTTTAACTTGTAAGCTATCGAACTTTCCTCCCCAATAAGACAGTGGCTACACAGCTTATAAATCAAAGGAAGTGATATCAAATACCAATAACGGTAACATAAACACACTTAAGTACTCACCCACTTAAACCACGGTGCAATTATAACCTTTTGATCAGGCCAATATTTGTTTTATCGACCAGATGAAAGTAGACAGAGAATGATAAAGCATGTATTGACGGATATAAAAAAAAAGCTACAATTGTTTTATTATAATTAGCATGCATATTATAACAGGAGGAGATCCGGTATCTACAAATGTATAAGTCAACAGTAACAAACTGACGGATGCAAGGTGTTAGTTTATTCTGTTAGCACACGGACAGACGGACTACGTTGTCTCCGAGTTCGTTCCTCAGGGATTCGAGTTTTAACAATAGGAAATTTAAGTCAGAGTAGTTTTCATACTTCATATACAAAATAAAATAGCTTATAGTAAAAACAAAACAAAAATGATAAACAGTTGTAAAATTTGTATATGCTGTAGCATACCGCACCTAACAAAAATGGTTAACTAGGCAATATCGACAAAGCTGAGTAAACCCACAGAAACACTGTGTGCTGGAATGGTATATTTAACAGGTTTTGAACAATATTTTAAAGTAAATAAATATTTTAGCTATTTAATTAAAAGAGTATAAATATTTAGTAGCGGAATTTATCCAGGTATAAATACATTATTTAGTTTCTCAAAAAGCTAGAAATGTTAAGCAATGTAATTTAGCCAAATATCTTCAACTTTCACTTTAACTTCTTCAATAGATGTTTCTCAAAAGTTGTAATATCAAAATCGAGCTATGCATACGTAGCTCATGGAACGCTGAACGCTGTTCGATTCAACAATCATCACTTAAACAATATGAACAAAGTTATATATTTCTATGCAAACGGTATTTTCCATTTCACAATTTTATAGCAATCAAAAATTAATTATCCCGAAACTTATAAAATGTACTTAAGTATCCCATTATATTTAATTTGAATTTGAATTTTGGTGTTTAACGCCACTTTCAGCAATATAAACTTTATCACTTGCGGCTGCGATATTTAATTGGTAAAGGCCAATACTTCATATATTTTGTATTATGCTTTATTAAATTATCAACACGTTTAAGCTAATCACTCTGTTTGGTAACTCTATTTAATTATTAAACTCTATATAAGAGAAGTACTAAATTTTATTCCCTCACCATTTTACTTCAAATAATTACTTATTGCGGCCAAAATGTCATGGAAAATTTCTTATTCTGTTAAACGTTTCACTCAGCCAATATTATTATCAATAATTATATCATTAATATTATAGTATTAGTACGTGATGTTTTTCATATTGGCCTAGTTATGGGTCCAAGGCCTGCTGTATTGGCCTCAGGCCAATACATCAGACCGATGACCTATAACTAGGCCAATATGAAAAACATCACGTAATGATACCTTTATTAAATAACCAGTCCAATATCTCTCGGCACTTTTCCTTGCGATTGTCGAAACGTCTAGAGGATTCCGATCTAGCTGTTATTGGACTGACTGGAATCGGGCCAATACGGAAAATATCCGTATTGGACTGGTTTTTGCCGTATTGGCCCAATGAAAGTTTTTATATTGTATTGACATATTTGATCATATGAAGGCTAATAAATAAAGGTTAATTAATAATATTTCATATTTACAATTATTTACATTTAGGAATCTATATCAGGCTTCATATATTCTATAAGGTTGGAGAATACTTAATTGGTTTCTTTATGGGCTGATGACAGCGTGTCAATCTGGGCGGTGTAACATGAACTGAACCTTTTATAGTTTCTTCAACACTACGCCCCTCAGGAGTTTCTATGTCCCCTAACATATATTCTTCCTCCTCACTTATATATAAATCAGTGTTAACATAACCATTCTCATTATAAGTAATCTTTGGGAAGACTATGACACTTTCATCAACCTTCCAGGAATCTGGAATATTTTCTCCACTAGATGGCTATAAATGGTCTACATGAACATCTATTTTCCTGCTATCTGGGACTTTCTGTGTCTATTACAAGACTTCAGATATCTTACATTTGATCAAATAGGGACCTTTCCATCTCAATCCTAACTGTTGACCTGCTGTTGGTGGATACCATCTCCACGCAAAGTCACTTGCGTCAAAGGAACGAGGTTTCACACCTCCATCATAATTTTTCTTTTGACGCAAAGAAGTTTTTTGTAGATTTTGGTTGGCAAATTCATAAGTTATATTGATGGTTGGTTCAACCCACTCGACTTAATCTACTGGACTGTTCTTAAAAGTAAACCAAGAGATTACATCATATGGACAACTTAAATCACGTCCGAATAGCATGGTATAAGGAGAATAACCCGTACTTATTTTATCCAATTATAATTTTAGCAAAAATATTGTTTAAATGAATTTAAAATCTCTGCCAATATTTCGACTAGAATCCCCACAATGGCCACCATAAAATGTAACAGGAGGAGATCCGGTATCTACAAATGTCTAAGTCAACAGACGTACCAACAGTAACAAACTGACGGATACAAGGTGTTAGTTTATTCTGTTAGCATACAGACAGACGGACTCCGTTGTTTCCGAGTTCGTTCCTCGGGGATTCAAGTTTTGGAAATAGGGAATTTAAGTCAGAGTAGTTTTTATACGTGATATACAAAATAAAATTGTTTATAACAAAAACAAAACAAAAATGATAAACTGTTGTAAAAATTCAAAATTTGTGTCTGCTGTTGGTATGAAATATCTAACATTCCTAATCATATAAAGCACCTAACAAAATATATAATAACTAAAATGGTTAACTAGGCAGCACCGAAAAAGCTGAGTAAATCCAGAGAAACGCTGTGTGGTGGAATGGTCTATTTAACAGGTTTTGAAAAATATTTTAAAGTAAATAAATATTTTAGTTATTTAATTAAAAGGGTATGCATATTTAGTAGCAGAATTTAGTCAGTACAAGTACATTGGTGTTCCCCTAGTTACCATACATTTAATTAGCATATTAATTAAATAGTAAAATAAACAGAAAAGACAATACCATAAAGAACTATGGTCTATTTTGAATATGTTAAATTTAAAGTTAAATTGTATTTGTGACTATATATTGCAATATATTTATTAGTAAATTCTCATTTATGTTGGTTGCAATCTTTGTGTATATGTCTCTTCTGAATATGTTAATTTACATAGTTTCTCAAAAAGGTACACATGTTAAGCAAAGGAATTCAGCCAAATATCTTCAACTTTCACTTTAACTTCTTCAATAGAAGTTTCGCAAAAGTTGTAATATCAAAATCGAGCCATACATACGTAACTCGTGGAACGCTGTTCGATTCAATTATAATCACTTAAACAATATGAACAAAATGATATAATTCTATGCAAACGGTATTTTCCATTTCACAATTTTACAAAAATTTAAAATTAATTATCCCGAAACTTATAAAATGTACATCAAAAGATTTTATATATTTTTAAATATAAGTAACATTATCCAAAGTAAAACTGACAGACCTGTTCTTATATGAAAAATAATGTACATTATGTTGTTATAAAACATATCATTTGCGATAATACACCAGGCGACATCTCGAAAGTGAGTCCAGAAGCACAAAATGATATTTAAATGTATGGTTATTATTTCTATCAAATAAATTTATATGTTTTTAATAAATTTCATATATATTTTATAAATTACAGTGGCTTTTAAGGTCCTTACAGTAAAAATTGGGGAGAGACCAGAAATATTCGTTATCGGGCGATTGTAAAAAGAAATGTCAATTACGAAACGCGCATGAAAAATTCCGGATGAGTAAGTAGTTTAGCGATAACTAGAAAGTTAAAAAAATGAAAATAAATGGTTATATGTTGAAACATTGATTGAAAATTAAATAAACTAAAACGTGATTGGCATTGCTCCAAATCCGGATATTTTAGGCAGGTCTCGTAATTGACATTCCTTTTACAATCGCCCGATAACGAATATTTCTGGTCTCTCCCCAGTTTCCACTGTAAGGACCTTAAAAGCCACTGTAATTTATAAAATACATATGAAATTTATTAAAAACATATAAATTTATTTGATAGAAATCATAACCATGCATTTAAATATCATTTTGTGCTTCTTGACTCATCTGGACTCACTTTCGAGACACCCTACACCAGGGGCCGTGTTAATAAAACTATCCTAAGATATGTCTTAGGACAAAAATAAAGACCGTCTTAGGATCATCTTAGGATAACCCAGAAGGTGTAAATCAAAGCCATCTTAAGATTATCTTTGCTAAGATGTCCTAAGCACATCTTAAGACAAGGCTCAGCTTAAATTTAAGAATTACCAATACAAATTCAATAAACACAGTGTTTGTTTATGTAGCACAGTATTAATATTAATTAATTAATTTATTATTGAATAAGGATAATAACAAAATTACCGAACACAAAGCAATCTTCCAAAGGGAAATTCAAAACTCATACAGTCAACAACCGGAAAACTGGAAAACCGCAATGGTCCTGACTTGGTACAGGCATTTCTAAAGAAATGGTGGATTGAATCAGATTTTACGGCGCCAACCTCTCGCTTCCATTACGGTTCAAAGGTTCCCGTTATCACTAAAACAGCATTTACAACAATACTGGAAAAAACAGGCAAAATAGCAGTCAAACAGTACCAAACTCAGTATCTAATATATCTCGTGAACCATCACCATCAAATATGAGTCTTTTGAAGTATTTTAATTACGACCGTATATGTCAAAAGCATTTTAACGTCACACATTCACAAAAAATATTTTTGACATTGTAACCACGTATACCAAATCCTTATCTTTATACATTTTCACTATATGAAAATGTATCTTTTACTATTGTATCTGCAGAGACAGAATATATTTCGACAAGATCTTGATATCGGAATATAAACTTTTTAAGAGATCGAATAAGGCGAATCTTTTTATAGCCCTGGTCCAGTAGCCTGTTTTTCAGACAAAGATGACGCTTCAAGAAATCAGAATAATTGCAACTGGCTCTTGCATAACGAATCAATTGCGAGAAATAATTTATTTATTATTGAAATACTATTATTTTAATTAATGAATTAATATTGATTAATTATTTAATCAATTATATTGGTGGGCGGAAAGAGAAAGGGATATGTAGACAGTTTTGGAAAAGGTATGTCACCTGTAAATTCATTATACCTATATGATACACGGGTAACCTGTATATGCTTTATACTTATATGATACACGGGTAGTTCATTTACAGGCGCCTTTTTCAAAAGGTTAAAGGACAATCTCGTGCTACCCGTACATACTTACGTCTAGTATATAAGAAAAAAAAAGCTTACTATATGTGCACTTGCTAGTACGGGTACATGCCATCAGGATGAGCAGAAAAAGAAGTCCTAATTTTATTGAGACTGAACTCCAAACGCTCCTTGAGGAGGTGGAAAAAAGAAAAATGTGATGTTTAGTAAGCTGTCGAATGCAACTACAAATTCCGCTAAAAAGAAGGCTTGGGATGTAATTTGTTGCAGAATAAATGCAATAAAACTGAGGGAGTCCCCCCTCCAGAAGATTTAAGCCCTCTTCAGGACAAGGTGATAGGGATAATTGGTGAGACCCCTATTGAAGGAATATCCTGTTGCATCGAACATTCTGTTGTTGCTGTCTCGAACGTAAATAAACAGCCGCCATGTTAGTTGTTTTAGGACATCATAACGTTATCCTTAACTTTAGGATTATTCTAAGATGGTCTTACGACACCTTTTTTGTTGTCCTAAAGTTATGATAAATTTAACTGGATATCCTAAGTTAAGATAGCTTCCATTTACTGACTTAGGACTAAAACATGTCCTAAGACTGTCTTAAGGCTTGTCTTAGTCCTAAGATACCTTCATTAACACGGCCCCAGAGGTGGTATGCAAATTGATGGAAGAAGAAAAAGAAGAAGAAGGGAGATAAATTAACCAAAGTAAAAAGCATATCCATTATGATATTATATAGAAGTTATGATTTGTATATTCATGACACCGTTTACATTTTTAGAAGCAATGATGTTCTACCATGGAATTTATAACATTTTCATTGAGCAGTAAATAAGCGTTCTTCGATTCAAGACTCTCTTTGACCTTTAATTTTAAGTGGAAAATCAGATGCCTTCCCTCTCTGTTGCCATTTTTGTTTATGTCAATAATACAGTTAACAGAAGTGCAAATGAAAGCTCGATTTTAATAGGTCGAATTTCTAAACAAGAATCCAATTAACAACTAACTATTGGATGCAGTAAATATACTATCTGTTTTGTAAACTAAAGTTTATAAATAATTTGTTTTACTAAGCGACAGTTTAAATACGTCTCTTATATTAAAAATTGTGTAATATTAATTGACAAATCACATCTTTTAAATAATAGGTATTATAATAATAGTTATAAATAATAGGTATATATTATAACATCTCCCCATTAACTAGGGATCATCGTAGCAATCTGTGCCTATCACCACTGACGTTGTGAGTTCGAATCTCGATCGGGGCGAGGTGTACAACATTATGTGATAAAGTTTGTCAGTGACTTACGACAGGTCCGTGGTTTTCTCTGGGTCCTCCTGTTTCCTCCACCAATAAAACTGACCACCATATGATATAGCTGAAATATTGTTGAAAGTGGTGTTAAACACCATCAAACCAGCCAACCAACCAACCAACCAACCAACCAACCCAATTACAAACGTATTACTTAAGTATTGTAGGACCAACGCTACTATATCCAGTATTATCTCATTTACTTTTTTTTATTGTTTAAATTGTCAACAGTTATTTATGGAATTAACTCATTTATAAAGCAGACAATGACGTCAACACTAAATGTAGCTGTACTATTGCCGCAATTGTTCTCACCTTATTAAATCATTAGCCAAATATATTCTATGTACCCTGTTAAAAACCGAAAGGACGGTGATCTTAAAACGCTATCTATCATAAGGCATTCAGTGCATTCAGTATAAAGTACAAGTTAATAAGTTTATTTTTATTAACAAACCTCCAGAAGTAATTATTTGTTAGACATGCCGTTTTTGTTTTATATTGATAAGATTTTAGTGAGTGAGTAAGAGATTGCTGTTTCAGCTATATCATGGCGAGAACAAATTAATTTTCAATGAGATGATGATGAGGTCCGCTTTCAACTAGACCAACGCGCTGAGTTTGATTTTGGTTGTGTTAGCTCACTGAAATAACAGTCTGCGGGTAAACATGTCGCTCCACTTGGACACATTATTCTGATTCCGAGGCAACCAGTCTGTGTTCGTTCTTCTTATTGCTGTGTGCTTAGCGGGGAAGCAACAAATACCATTTTTATAGTCTTTGGTTTGACCCGACAGGGGCTCGAACCCACGGTCTACCACACTCGAGGCGAGCACGCTAACCATTACGCCACCGTAAAATACAGTCAAATCCACGTATGATGAAATATGTTATTAAGAAGAGGAATCAAATACATTCGTTCCTTACCTGGAAGAAAAAGAAGAAGGGTTGGTGTAATTATAAATAGTTTTGGATGGAATTTTACAACCGTTTTGAACCACGTGCCATATGCATTAATTGTCAGCAATTATGTGTCATTCATGTATTTTGGCATTGAGCCTACCTACAGGTGTACCAGGTAGGTACAACTCAGATTTATTTATTGAAATTTAAATGTAACTGTTGTGCCACCACTTTCAGTAGCTGCCAAGTCATATGAATAACCATGGGAATAACATACTCGTATTGTCTTTTCTATGAGCCTTTAAAATTCCCATTTCCTTCTGAAACACTGTTACGGTAAAGTTTTAATTTTCAAGTGTCCAAGTGAAAGACCACTAACTAATCGAACATGATCTTCTCATTGTAATGTCCAGTAATACATCCAATCCATGTATGAAATAATAAATATTTTTTAACATATCTAGACCGCTGTTATAAAATCATGTATGATTTATTAAGATTTGCAGTTTCTTGGTGTGTCTTAAACTTTTTCTTTTTTCATTCCATGTCACTTGTTATTTTCTGAAACAAACAAGCATTCAATTACATAGACTAAACAAACAGTTTATTTTTTAATCATATGTGAACTACAGTATATATATATATTGTATTTACCAAGTTTTCAGTTGCATTAAGACACTAAGATAGTTATTACACTGTAACAAGAGGCAGCTTACAAACACATTTACAATCAATGGCGAAGAAGACCTACAAACTGTTCGAACTGAACGTATATATAAATATATGATTTAGAATTATACTATCTGAATGGTCACATTCTAAAGTCATACCTATAGTCGGTATGGTTAGAACATGTATATACTAAATTTCATGTAATATTAATTGACAAATCACATCTTTTAAATAATAGGTATTATAATAATAGTTATAAATAATAGGTATATATTATCACATCTCCCCATTAACTAGGGATCATCGTAGCAATCTGTGCCTATCACCACTGACGTTGTGAGTTCGAATCTCGATCGGGGCGAGGTGTACAACATTATGTGATAAAGTTTGTCAGTGACTTACGACAGGTCCGTGGTTTTCTCTGGGTCCTCCTGTTTCCTCCACCAATAAAACTGACCACCATATGATATAGCTGAAAATTGTTGAAAGTGGTGTTAAACACCATCAAACCATCAAACCAACCAACCCCATTACAAACGTATTACTTAAGTATTGTAGGACCAACGCTAGTATATCTAGTATTATCTCATTTACTTCTTTTTATTGTTTAAATTGTCAACAGTTATTTATGGAATTAACTCATTTATAAAGCAGACAATGACGTCAACACTAAATGTAGCTGTACTATTGCCGCAATTGTTCTCACCTTATTAAATCATTAGCCAAATATATTCTATGTACCCTGTTAAAAACCGAAAGGACGGTGATCTTAAAACGCTATCTATCATAAGGCATTCAGTGCATTCAGTATAAAGTACATAAACAAGTTAATAAGTTTATTTTTATTAACAAACTTCCAGAAGTAATTATTTGTTAGACATGCCGTTTTTGTTTTATATTGATAAGATTTTAGTGAGTGAGTAAGAGATTGCTGTTTCAGCTATATCATGGCGAGAACAAATTAATTTGCAATGAGATGATGATGAGGTCCGCTTTCAACTAGACCAACACGCTGAGTTGGATTTTGGTTGTGTTAGCTCACTGAAAAAACAGTCTGCGGGTAAGCATGTCGCTCCACTCGGACACATTATTCTGATTCCGAGCCAACCAGTCTTTGTTCTTTCTTCTTATTGCTGTGTGCTTAGCGGGGAAGCAACAAATGCCATTTTTATAGTCTTTGGTTTGACCCGACAGGGGCTCGAACCCACGGTCTACCACACTCGAGGCTAGCACGCTAACCATTACACCACCGTAAAATACAGTCGAATCCACGTATGATGAAATATGTTATTATGAAGAGGAACCAAATACATTCGTTCCTTACCTGGAAGAAAAAGAAGAAGGGTTGGTGTAATTATAAATAGCTTTGGATAGAATTTTACTACCGTTTTGAACCACGTGCCATATGCATACATTGTCAGCAATTCTGTGCCATTCATGTATTTTGGCAGTGACCCTACCTACAGGTGTACCAGGTAGGTACAACTCAGACTTAATTATTGAAATTTAAATGTAACTGTTGTGCCGCCACTTTCAGTAGCTGCCAAGTCATATGAATAACCATGGGAATAACATACTCGTATTGTCTTTTCTATGAGCCTTTAAAATTCCCATTTCCTTCTGAAACACTGTTACGGTAAAGTTTTAATTTTCAAGTGTCCAAGTGAAAGACCACTAACTAATCGAACATGATCTTCTCATTGTAATGTCCAGTAATACATCCAATCCATGTATGAAATAATAAATATTTTTTAACATATCTAGACCGCTGTTATAAAATCAGGTATGATTTATTAAGATCTGCAGTTTCTTGGTGTGTCTTAAACTTTTTCTTTTTTCATTCCATGTCACTTGTTATTTTCTGAAACAAACAAGCATTCAATTACATAGACTAAACAAACAGTTTATTTTTTAATCATATGTGAACTACAGTATATATATATATATTGTATTTACCAAGTTTTCAGTTGCATTAAGACACTAAGATAGTTATTACCCTGTAACAAGAGGCAGCTTACAAACACATTTACAATCAATGGCGAAGAAGACCTACAAACTGTTCGAACTAAACGTATATATAAATATATGATTTAAAATTATACTATCTGAAAGTTCACATTCTAAAGTCATACCTTTAGTCGGTATGGTTAGAACATTTACAGTAAACAAATGTTACAATGGACACAAACATTACACTGCCAAAGGGAGGCGTCGTTGTCGTGATCGTATGGTAGTTGGATTTACAACTACCTGTGCAATCAGTGCCTATCACCACTAAAGTTGTGAGTTCGAGCCCCGTTCAAGACGAGGTGTACTCGATACAACATTATGTGATAAAGTTTGTCAGTGACTTGCGACAGGTCGGTGGTTTTCTCCGGTTTCCCCCACCAATAAAACTGACCGTCACGATATAACTGGAATATACAAACCATGCACATATACACTGCCAAAGGACTTGGTATGTTGATGGCAATAGTTAGACCCAATTTTGTCTGATTTTGAAACTGATAGCCATGATATAACTGAATATTGTTAAAAGTGGCTTTAAACACTATTTCCCTAACACTAACCATGGATACCTTCTAGTAATATATAGACGATCATATACCTTTAATGAGGATAGTGGTTATATGTTCAACAGCAGATCGATCGTCTACAAATCTACAAATTATGAGAAAATTATACTCCACTTCGTTTTCGTTTCCATTGCTTTTGCTAAAGTGAATGAGTGATTGTTAATTTTCAATGAAATGATGATTTCTGCTTTGTACTAGACCAACAGAGAAACAACAGTGTCACTCCACTCCGTCTCGGGGACATTATATTGATCCCGAGTCAACCAATCTTTGCTATTACTCCTTAATGTTGCGTGCTTAGAGGAGAAGCAATAATTACCAATTTTATAATTTTTTGGTTTGACCCAATTGGAACTCGAACCCACAATCTATCACACCGGACATTATTTTGCATGCCGTAAGGGAAATAACTGGCATGAAAAAAGTATAAAAACGGATAAATTTAGAATCAATTCGGGAATGTATAATAGGTCTAGTGAATACGTTTATTCATTTTTTACAAACATCAGGAAACACACGACGGATGCAACTAGTGCAACAGAAACTGCTTACCTTTCCGGAACATCTGAGTTCACCACTGATTTTAAGTGGGGTTCGTGTTACTTGATCTTTAGTTTTATATGTAATGTTTTGTAGATCGTTGTTTGTCCTTTTGTCCTTTTTCTTTTTGACATGGTGTTGTCTGTCCTTCTTCGATTAACGGATTCTGATTACCCCTTTGGTATCTTCAATCTCTTCTAACTGCGATGATCATGAAAACCAAAAAAACTTAAATCGTGGGAAACGACAATAACCTGCCACTCTCGGTACTACTGGAATATATCATAGTTAGCTTTCAGTATTGTTTGTTTTCTTCGATCAACGGCTTCTCATTATCCCTTTGGTATTTACACACTTTTCCTTTGATAAAAACATTAATAATACCTTATAATATGTATTGTAAAACTGAGTCCTATCCTTTCTTAACGCTACTCATATATTCCCATTGAAATAAATGTACAATTCATTGCAATATATAACAAGTATAGAGTATGGATCATGCTGAGTCTCAAGACATCTCTCGCTTTCCGTAGAAATGTGCAATATTTAGTTTATAATGTATTATGATTAGTGCGCATGACGCGTTTCTGGAATAACCTTCATAGGGTACTGTCAAAGTCCAATAATTTAAAGGTCTTTGAGAGGAAGAAAATCAAAGGTCTTAAATATGACAGCCAATATCGGCCAAAATATAAATTATTCTATTTTTTAAAATGCGCTTTACAATTGAATTGTGAATTAACAAAGAATTCACTACAATAAAGTCTTAGTTATTTGTTTTTATAAACACATACTGTTATTTTATTATTATTATTATATTTTCAAATAAGTCTTTAATATCTTAGAAAACCCATGAAACCTTTCATAACTAGTTAGGAAAGAAATTATTCTTTTGTAAACAAAAATGTGTTATTTTAAGCAATCTATTTGTATTACTCAGTCCATATTTTAACAAGTAGCAGGTGCCTCTGTTAATTGTATTTTTTAGCATAGTACTCTGTGCAGATCGGAGTTTTACTTTATGAATACTTTACTGGATTAGATTAATATACCCAAAGGAACTTGAGATAAAAAGAATAAAAAGAAAACTAGTTTCCTCTGCTTCGCTTCTTGACACTTACTTAGAATTTGACACCAATTTTGTATTTTTTGACAGTAATTATACCAACCTCTCCCGCGTATTAAGTTTATATTTATCAGCGTATGCGTTACTCTCGAGCTTTCAGTTTATTTAGACTTTTTACGACGTCACCGTTTGATGAGTACTTAAGCTTAAAGGTTTTTAAAGAATCGTCTCATTTTTTCGTTCATAAATTTTTCGAAAGATATCAACACTTTGTTTAAAAAAATTATGTCATTTGCACGCAGATGACGAACATGGTTTTGTCTTAGATTTCCTTGTGTACTATCTACAATAATATTCATTGTGTTGTATTATATTTCCTTGTGTACTATCCACACTATTCATGGTTTTGTCTCAGATTTCCTTGTGTACTGTTTACAATAATATTCATTGTTTTGTCTTAGCTTTCCTTGTGTACTGTCTACAATAATATTCATAGTTTTGTCTTAGCTTTTCTTGTGTACTGTCTACAATAATATTCATTGTTTTGTCTTAGCTTTCCTTGTGTACTGTCTACACTAATATTCATAGTTTCGTCTTAGATTTCTTTGTGTTGTATCTACACTATTCATGGTTTTGTCTTAGATTTCCTTGTGTAGTATCTACACTACTCATGGTTTTGTCTCAGATTTCCTTGTGTACTGTTTACAAAAATATTCATAGTTTTGTCTTAGATTTCTTTGTGTACTATCTACACTATTCATGGCTTTGTCTTAGATTTCCTCGTGTACTGTCTACAATAATATTCATGGTTTTGTCTTAGATTTCCTTGTGTACTGTCTACAATAATATTCATGGTTTTGTCTTAGATTTCCTTCTGTACTGTCTACAATAATATTCATGGTTTTGTCTTAAATTTCCTTGTGTACTGTCTACAATAATATTCATGGTTTTGTCTCAAATTTCCTTGTGTACTGTCTACAATAATATTCATGGTTTTGTCTTAAATTTCCTTGTGTACTATCTACAATATTATTCATAGTTTTGTCTTAGCTTTCCTTGTGTACTGTCTACAATAATATTCATTGTTTTGTCTTAGCTTTCCTTGTGTACTGTCTACAATAATATTCATGGGTTTGTCTTAGCTTTCCTTGTGTAGTATCTACAATAATATTCATAGTTTTGTTTTAGATTTCTTTGTGTAGTATCTACACTATTCATGGTTTGTCTTAGATTTCTTTGTGTACTGTCTAAAATAATATTCATTGTTTTGTTTTAGCTTTCCTTGTGTACTGTCTACAATAATATTCATGGTTTTGTCTTAGCTTTCCTTGTGTAATGTCTCCAATAATATTCATGGTTTTGTCTTAGCTTTCCTTGTGTACTGTCTACAATAATATTCATGGTTTTGTCTTAAATTTCCTTGTGTACAGTCTACAATAATATTCATTGTTTTGTCTTAAATTTCCTTGTGTACTGTCTACAATAATATTCATGGTTTTGTCTTAAATTTCCTTGTGTACTGTCTACAATAATATTCATAGTTTTGTCTTAGATTTCCTTGTGTACTGTCTACAATAATATTCATTGTTTTGTCTTAGATTTCCTTGTGTACTGTCTACAATAATATTCATTGTTTTGTCTTAGCTTTCCTTGTGTACTGTCTACAATAATATTCATGGTTTTGTCTTAGCTTTCCTTGTGTACTATCTACAATAATATTCATAGTTTTGTCTTAGATTTCGTTGTGTACTGTCTACAATAATATTCATGGTTTTGTCTTAGCTTTCCTTGTGTACTATCTACAATAATATTCATAGTTTTGTCTTAGATTTCCTTGTGTACTGTCTACAATAATATTCATGGTTTTGTCTGAGCTTTCCTTGTGTACAATCTACAATAATATTCATGGTTTTGTCTTAAATTTCCTTGTGTACTGTCTACAATAATATTCATGGTTTTGTCTTAGATTTCCTTGTGTACTATCTACAATAATATTCACGGTTTTGTCTTAGATTTCCTTGTGTACTGTCTACAATGATATTAATTGTTTTGTCTTAGCTTTCATTGTGTACTGTCTACAATAGTATTGATGGTTTTGTCTTAGATTTCCTCGTGTACTGTCTACAATAGTATTCATGGCTCTATCTTAGCTTTCCTTGTGTACTGTCTACAATAATATTCATTGTTTTGTCTTAGATTTCCTCGTGTACTGTCTACAATAATATTGTGTACTGTCTACAATAATATTCATTGTTTTGTCTTAGCTTTCCGTGTGTACTGTCTACAATAATATTCATTGTTTTGTCTTAGATTTCCTTGTGTACTGTCTACAATAATATTCATGGTTTTGTCTTAGATTTCCTTGTGTACTGTCTACAATAATATTCATGGTTTTGTCTTAGATTTCGTTGTGTACTGTCTACAATAATATTCATTGTTTTGTCTTAGCTTTCCTTGTGTACTGACTACAATAATATTCATGGTTTTGTCTTAGCTTTCCTTGTGTACTGTCTACAATAATATTCATGGTTTTGTCTTAGCTTTCCTTGTGTACTATCTACAATAATATTCATAGTTTTGTCTTAGATTTCCTTGTGTACTGTCTACAATAATATTCATGGTTTTGTCTGAGGTTTCCTTGTGTACAATCTACAATAATATTCATGGTTTTGTCTTAAATTTCCTTGTGTACTGTCTACAATAATATTCATGGTTTTGTCTTAGATTTCCTTGTGTACTATCTACAATAATATTCACGGTTTTGTCTTAGATTTCCTTGTGTACTGTCTACAATGATATTCATTGTTTTGTCTTTGCTTTCCTTGTGTACTGTCTACAATAGTATTGATGGTTTTGTCTTAGATTTCCTCGTGTACTGTCTACAATAGTATTCATGGCGCTGTTTTAGCTTTCCTTGTGTACTGTCTACAATAATATTCACAGTTTTGTCTTAGCTTTCCTGGTGTACTGTCTATAATAATATTCATGGTTTTGTCTTAAATTTCCTTGTATACTGTCTATAATAATATTCATGGTTTTGTCTTAAATTTCCTTGTGTACTGTCTACAATAATATTCATGGTTTTGTCTTAAATTTCCTTGTGTACTGTCTACAATAATATTCATGGTTTTGTCTTAGCTTTCCTTGTGTACTATCTACACTATTCATGGGCTTGTCTTAGATTTCCTTGTGTACTGTCTACAATAATATTCATGGTTTTGTCTTAAATTTCCTTGTGTACTGTCCACAATAATATTCATGGCTCTGTCTTCGCTTTCCTTGTGTACTGTCTACAATAATATTCATGGTTTTGTCTTAGCTTTCCTTGTGTAGTATCTACAATAATATTCATAGTTTTGTTTTAGATTTCTTTGTGTAGTATCTACACTATTTATGGTTTGTCTTAGATTTCCTTGTGTACTGTCTACAATAATATTCATGGTTTTGTCTTAGCTTTCCTTGTGTAGTATCTACAATAATATTCATAGTTTTGTTTTAAATTTCTTTGTGTAGTATCAACACTATTTATGGTTTGTCTTAGATTTCCTCGTGTACTGTCTACAGTAATATTCATGGTTTTGTCTTAAATTTCCTTGTGTACTGTCTACAATAATATTCATGGTTTTGTCTTAGATTTCCTTGTGTACAATCTACAATAATATTCATGGTTTTGTCTTAGCTTTCCTTGTGTACTATCTACACTATTCATGGGTTTGTCTTAGATTTCCCTGTGTACTGTCTACAATAATATTCATGGGTTTGTCTTAGATTTCCTTGTGTACTGTCTACAATAATATTCATGGGTTTGTCTTAGATTTCCTTGTATACTGTCTACAATAATATTCATGGTTTTGTCTTAGCTTTCCTTGTGTACTATCTACACTATTCATGGGTTTGTCTTAGATTTCCTTGTGTACTGTCTACAATAATATTCATGGTTTTGTCTTAAATTTCCTTGTGTACTGTCTACAATAATATTCATGGCTCTGTCTTAGCTTTCCTTGTGTACTGTCTACAATAATATTCATTGTTTTGTCTTAGATTTCCTCGTGTACTGTCTACAATAATATTCATAGTTTTGTCTCAGATTTCCTTGTGTACTGTCTACAATAATATGCATTGTTTTGTCTTATATTACCTTGTGTACTGTCTACAATAATATTCATAGTTTTGTCTTAGCTTTCCTTGTGTACTGTCTACAATAATATTCACGGTTTTGTCTCAGATTTCCTTGTGTAGTATCTACAATAATATTCATGGCTTTGTCTCAGATTTCCTTGTGTACTATCTTCACTATTCATGGTTTTGTCTTACATTTCCTTGTGTACTATTTTTTTTTTCATGTTATTATGACAATCGGAGTATTTTCCAAATTTGTTTTACCATCCGTTTGTCATAATATTAAGAAATTATTTAAATATCTAATCAGTATATTTGATCCAAACTAATGCATTCATGTTCAGTACCATTATTAAGCAATCTACTATAAATTAGATGTTTGTTGTATATATTTTGTTTAATAGTTTGACGATACAGTAACATATAACAACATCCCGTTTGGGGTCATTTCAGGGTTCATATTGGGTCATGTCAGGGTTCATATTGGGTCATGTCAGGGTTCATATTGGGGCATGTCACGGTTCATATTGGGTCATGTCAGGGTTCATATTGGGTCATGTCAGGGCTCATATTGGGTCATGTCAGGGTTCATATTGGATCATGTCAGGGTTCATATTGGGTCATGGCAAGGTTCATATTTAGCTGCGGAATCATAGCAACTCTACAAACGGGTGAAATCCGTAGAACTATGGTCACAACCAATGAATGTTGTTGCCTACTTGTTTTTACTTTTTAATCCGAGAACACACCAAGAGCAGTTGTTTGAATGGTCAATGTATTTTGCTATTATGCATATGATTATACTGGACAGTCAAAGATGAACGAAAGGTTACCCGACATCTAAAGGGGATGCTGTTAGATGGAAGGGAAAAGACACAGGAGGAAATATTGAAAATCATAGACCCCGATCGTTAGATTCTAAACTACATAATTGATCAATTTTAATAGAAAAATTATACCTATATGATATTTATTGATTTATATAAATATAAACGTACCGTTTATTTTTAAATGAGAATACATGACTTTGATTCATGAGGACTGACTATGTTGATTCAGAATTTGATAATGTTACTACTACGTGACTTTGATCCATGATCCGTGATTGTATTAATTTAGAATTTGATGATGTTGAATCTCCATGACTTTGACACATGATTACGTTGATTCAGAATCGTATGACGTTACACTTACATTTATTTGATCTATGATCCGTGATTGTATTAATTCAGAATTTGATAATGTTAAATCTACATGACTTTGACTCATGATCCGTGATTACGTTGATTCAGTATTTGATGGCGTTACAACTACATGACTTTGACCCATGATCCGTGATTACGTTGATTCAGAATATGATGATGTTAAATCTACATGACTTTGACCCATGATCCGTTATTACGTTGATTCATAATTTGATGATGCCAAATCTACATGACTTTGACCCATGATCCGTAATTACGTTGATTCAGAATTCGATGATGTTAAATTTACATGACTTTGACCCCATGATCCGTGATCACATCGATTCCAACTTGACGATGCTACAACATGACATTGGTCTGTAAGCCAAATCATGATAGCATGGATTCAGAATTTGATGATGTTACAATTTCATTGCTTTGATGCACGATTCGTAAAATACGTTGATTCAGAAATTGATAACGTTACAGCATGATTTTGATCAAGATTCGTGATTACATTGAGTCATGCTATTACCGCTACATTTCTTCAACTGAACAAATTCTCTTGTACAAAATGTCTAGACACGGTTATATCAGAAACTCATTTGCACCTATTCGGAAATCAATACATGGTCATAGTTCTTTTGATTTTTTCTTAGGCAAATTTGTGAAAAACAAATTTTTCTATCAAGTCTGACGAAAAATAGGTTTTAAACTTTTCCATATTGTTGTTTTTATATACTGTATAATGTTCTACAATGATTGCGTATAAGTTTATCCTATTATAAGGGCTCCCAAGGCGCCTAATAACAAACCTGCACCAAATTTATTATTTTTCTTTGGAGGAGGGGGTGGTGGTGGTTTCTTCACTTGATCATAATGAGTATTTAGTTTCCCCTTTTTCTGTCGTATCAATTTTCGTAATCTTCTATTCTCTCTTCTAATTTCTTCAAGAGCATTTGATTCAGCTCCTATCACTAATTTTTTATCATCCTGAACGTTTAGTGCTTGTAACCTTTCTCTCAAGCGTGTATTTGCTTGTAATGCTCTGCCGATTGGATCTCGTATATCTGTGCCCGTTACGTGTACACTCGAGGGGTCCACAGGTATGGCATCGGGAAAATGTGAAATATCATGAACAGTTTCAAATCTGTTATCTGGAAACGGTAACCTACTATTCTGAAATGGTAATCTCCCGTTCAAAAATTGTGAGTTGCTAAGTTCACTAATTGGAGCAGAATTTTGCTGTGAAAATCCATTTTGTCGGATGATCGGAATCCTTTGCTGTTGTGGTGATATATGTCGACCCATCAACAATTGTTCCAAGAAAGAAGGTCCATTACTAAGATTGTCTCTTCCATTTAGATTGATATTCGATATAGCACTATTTTGTGAAGCCTGAATGTTTCCATTAGCAAAACCTACCGGTGCGACATCTGGTGGTAAAAGTTGATCTGGTTGAAACGAGTTAAATCTTTGATCGAAACCAGAGGGTGTGTTAAAATTTCTTAATTGTGCGGTGGAACCCATATTTTGTAGAACTTGTTCTGCTACTTGATTAAACAATTGTTGTCCCTGTTGCTCGCTTAAACCGAGTGGTTGTGCATTAATGATATTCGCAACTCTCTGTCCCGGACTGTTCTGTAAATTGGAACCCCAGTCCCATGATGGGGTTATTGCAGGTGTAAAACCAGGACGAAATTGACAATCAATATCTGTAAGAAATAAGTATTAGAAATCATGCCACAAAATATTGATTAACTTAAGACAAGACGTTACACAGTAATTGTCAATTGTGGATGGCTGATTAACGACCACAATATTTTGTTCATGTACCAATCCATCACATATATTGTATCGGAGTCGGTCGTCCTGTTGAGGTGTTTTGAGTTTGAGATTTTCTATTTTAGATAATAACATATATTGTATCGATTTCGGTGGTCCTGTTGAGGTGTTTTGAGTTTGAGATTTGCTATTTTAGATATACATTTAGTTGGATTACAAAGTTTTATTACATTTTTGATAACCAATTCTCCAACGACCGAAAAATATAGGGGCCGTCGAGGTCGTCATCGTATACTAGTTGGAGTTACAACTACCTGTGGAAATTAATGCCTATCACCACTCAAGTTGTGAGTTCGAATCCTATTCATGGCAAGGTGTACTTGATACAACATTTTGCGATAAAGTTTGTCAATGACTTGCGGAAGGTCCGTGGTTTTCTGTGGGCACTTCATTTACCTCCACCAATAAACTGACCGCCACGATATAACTGAAATATTGCTGGAAGTGGCGTTACACACCATAATCCCCAACAAAATCTCTTCAACTTAAACAATGCCATATACTTACTCGGAACTAGCAACAAACACATGGTCTATGAATGTTCGTAATTGGCTAAGTATAAACTCAGAAAGCAAATCTGCTAATTTTCGAACATTCATCAAATAAGAAATAAGTTTTTCCCATTCAGAATAATACTTTTGACTATTTGGGTATATTTGTAATTTATTTATATTTGTTAACACTGTTATTTCGTAAACGTCAACACCAACAGAAATACACACCTTCAAATAAATACATGATTACAGAGAATTCTTGAATGAAACGAGTAAGGCTTCGTTCTTGACAAATGCTACCAGATCTACTTTTTAACCTATGTTGACAATGAAATACGTCTATTTACATGTCGAGTGTGTGTGTTTTCCCCCCAGACATGTCGTACAACTCCTCTAAATTTTGTGTCAGTCGGCTGTGAGGGACAAATACAAAGTACAACTCGTCCTAATAGATTAATGCCTAGTGATTGGAACGTGTCATTACTGCTCTATAGCAATATATAATGAAAATGTAGTATTTGTTTCATTGCCGCGTAAATTTCCCGACCAAAATATATCTACCAAAATATGTGTCCACATGGGAATTTAACGACATTAAATTAATAACCTGGGTAATATTCAGGTATCATAACATATGTAAATACCCTCGCTTGTCTTCGGTGTAGAATGTACATGGTTTGCTCCATGCTCAGTACGTTGCAGGAATATCTGTAAAATTCTTGCATATTTGCATATTATTTGTTTGAAAATCCGCTCTCGTCATGAATAGAGCTGAAAAAAACTGATCCCTGGTCATTTCATAAAATCAATTAACTCTTTTACTGTGTATACCAGTGAGTGAGTGATTGTTGTTTAAACTCTGCAAATTGTTTAGCTATATCATGGCCAGAACAAGTTAATTTTCAATGAGATGATGATGAGGTCAACTTTTTACTACAACAACACGTTAGTTGGATTTTTTTATAATGATAGCTCACTGAAACAGTTCGCGGATAGACATGTCGCCACACTCGGACACATTATCCTGATTCCGAGCCAACCAATATTTGCTCTTTCTCCTTAATGCTGAGTGCATAGCAGAGAAGCAACACTTACTCATTTTATAATCTTTAGTTTGACCCGATCAGGGCTCGAACCCACGATCTACCACACTCGAGGCGAGCACGCTAAGCATTACACCACTGATGCTGCTGTGTATATATCAGAAATATACTCTGTCTTTTAAAACTTTAAAGTAAAATAAAAGAATGAACAACGTGCTGTTTAAGTAGTTGAAATAAATATAACTTACTTGATATCAACAGTAAAACAAGAATAATTCTATGCATATCCAGCATTATATGATAATAAATCTTTCTGAAAAGAAGGGAAACATCATTTTAATAACGGATATCTATCAAACTAAGGATTGTATTGTGTTTAATATTAAGTTTGCATTGCGTTCTAAATATTAAAAAAAATCGAACAAAATTAAAAAAGAAATAACTTCAGTATCTATGAAACATTAGAGAGAAAATATTATTCAAAACATAATATGTAATTCGCTTCCAATAAATAATGTGTTATATTTAACTTAAACAAACACGTTATATAGCGTTTCAATAAAGTTGACTGATGTTTGTTTTTACTTACATTTGTACAACAAAATGCGTGTTTTAATCCGTGGTTGATTTAGTTTTATTTACGAGATCGTACACTTATAATATAAAGATGTGACCATTGGCGCTTGTCATTTGTCACAAAAACTGTCAATAATTAATGAATAAAAATGTCAGCTGAATCTGACGTAGATCATAGTCGACGTTGTCATTCTTGTACATTCTTTTACAGGTTAAATAATAATTACTGCAGACAAATGTTGTCAAAAATAAATGGTAGAATCCAAAACAATATGCTTCAACGAAGTAATCTTTGTCATACACATAGGTACATGCCATGTCGAATATCTCCCATCATAATTGTTTTTTTTTTCATAAAATAAAATTTTATAACTCGACCTTTACTTTTTAGAAATTTAACTGTCGAGGATGGAGAAACACCGTAATCCGGCCAGTTTAATATGTTTCTAATATGACCAAAAACGTCAAAAAATAGTTTAAGTTGATCATTTCTGTCTTTAATTACGTCGAAAGGAAATTGATGAGAATTATCATGCAGAAAAACCATGGTGATGAAAAATATTAAAAAAAAAAAAAAAAAATTTGCCTCATGCTAAGAATATGAGAATACTTGAATATTGAATGTGATATTGCTACGGATAATGTGAATGAGTGATCAATGTTTAACGCCACATGAACTATTTTTCAGCTATATCAAGGCGAGAACAAGTTCCATTAAATCAGACAAATGATACCAGCTTTGTACCAGACCAGGATTATTACAGTGCTAGTTCACTGAAACAACATTCAGGGGATTGACATGTCGCTCCACTCGGACACATTATCCCGATTCTTACCCAACCAGTCTTTGCTCTTATTCTTTAATACTGTGTGTTTAGCGGAGAAGCAACAAATACCAATTGCACAGTCTTTGGTTTGACCCGACCTGGTCTCAAACACACGATATACCGCACTCGAGGCGAGCACGCTACATATTACACCATCGATGGTGTTTAATATGTATCACCTTTCGACTCACGGTATAAGTTTCAGGGGCCGTGTCAATGAAACTATCCTAAGATTTGTCCTACTTAAGACATATCTTAGCACATAATTTAGGATAATCTTAGGACTATCCTAGGACATATCTAAGACTGTAAAACAAAGCTATCTTAGGACTATCTTAACTAGGATGGTCTTATGATTGTCCTAACATAATAAACAAAGCAATACATACATGTAGATGAAATTTACAGTCAATGTATTTAATATTTGGCGATATCTTCTAAACAAAAAATACATGTACATAAAATTAATTTAAATAAATAAAATTTATATTGAAAATAAAATATGACTTTAAAAAATAATTATTATAAAAGTTGAATGATAACTTTTTGTATTTCTAATATTTCATTTAAACAATTAAAAACTTTTCAACTCAATGTACAAGTTAGTGAAATCTATTCAATTTAAAGTGTCACCGTGTCACACAGTCGTTCATGTATAGGGTTAAAGGACAATCTCGTGCATTTTATATTATAAATAAAGCCGACGTACATGTACATTCATTTTATTACAAATCGTTTTTGCCATCGGTACTGTATATCGTCATTATGAGGAGGAAACGAAGTCCGAAATTTACTGAGTCCGAACTACAAACGCCTTTGGATGAAGTTGAATGCCATAAAAGTATTTTATTCAGCAAGCTGTCAAATGTCACCACCAACAGCGCAAAGACAAAAGTGTGGGACACTATTTGTACTAAGATAAATGCCGCTAATCAAACAGACCATCGGAGGACTGTGGATGACATACGTTAAATAAGGGGAGTGAATACAATGCCTCCCCCTTTTTTGCAGCAGACCTTGACAGACTTGTCTTCTATCAATACATCCTAGCGCATAATAGTTTATTTTGTTTTTAAATGCTACATCTTTATCGTCTAAATAATTCAATGGGTTATCTCGGTCTCTAAACACTCTATTTCGACGAATATTATGTGCCCTTCCTCTCAAGCGTAAATAAACAGCGGCCATGTTTGTTCAATTTAGGACATCCTAACGATATCCTAACTTAGGACTATCCTAGGATAGTCTTAGGACACCTTTGTGGTTGTCAGACTAACTTTAGGACAATATTTAGGAGATATCTTAACTGGAGACACTTTCATTGACCCGACTTAGGACTAAGATATATCCTAAGACCATCCTAGGATAGTCTTAGTCCTAAAACAATTTTGTTGACATGGCCCCTGATACCTAACCTGTATCACCTTTCTACCTATGGGATACGTTTCTGGGGTCTAAAGTGTTTCATTTTTCCACCCACGGCATAAGTTTCTGAAGACTAAAGTGTTTCATTTTCCCACCCGCGTCATACGTTTCTGATAACTAAAGTGTTTAATTTTTCTACTCACCTAATGGCATTGTACATTGAGAATATTTGTACAAAAAGCTAGACTGATTTGTTTTATCACGTTTTATAAACATTTATTAATCATTTAATTTAGAAAATATATTTTAGAAAGACAAAGTGACATATTAATTGAGTTGTCCTTGGTTTCTAATGGTTACAAGATTCAAGACTCTTTATTTCTCATAAAACCATAGTTTAAACATTTGTACAGAGAATTTGCCAATTTTACATAAATAGATACTGTATTTGGTTTTGGTTTATTTTAATTTGGAATAATAGACAAAATTTTAAAGTGATGATTCTGTGTGAAAAATATTGACTCAGGTATAATTTTCTCTCATTTGACAACGATTTACATTGCAGAATGTAGTGGAATTCATCACCTATCCCTGCATCCGTGCATATATTACACAGCCTATTCCCATGATCAATACCATGCCATCGTCCTGTTTCGATAGGTAATCGATGATTACCAGTTCTCAATTTACAAAATGTGATTCTGTTTTTATGTCAAAATAACTAAATTTGGTTCAAATTCAAAATTTTCTTTAAATAATTTATAACATAACCCTTTTGACGAATTATTATAGTTGATCTCCATTTTTGTTGAAAGTGGTCAAATAATTTTTGCTTTAATGTAATATTTAATCATGTAGAATTATATCCTTGGCTCTCCCAGGTATTACTGAAACCACAATTACAAACTATCCTCTTATGAAAACTTCAGAAATCCGAATTTCACGGATGATGCCAAATCACATAATCCGAATAGATAAAAATAAAACAAATTTATGAAATTAAAAACCCAACAATTAAAAAAGTTCCTGCAAAATGGGTGGGAATGAGAATATGTAAATCTCCCTGTCTCATACAAGATTTTGATGTCTAAAGCCAGTGTAATGTCTCAGTGTATATTAAAAGTTGTTATATCGACAGGCTAATAGCAGCAACAAGTCTGCAACAATTCGATGGTCACGTCACACTCCATGATTGAAGAGACACACAAAATGTATTAAGATTAGGTAAAGATTCCCATCATTTTTTAAGCTCCACAGTACCTCTTCAAATATCTGAAATAAGTTAGACCTAGAATGATCTAGTCTTAATATAATTCGTAAAAATACACTTCTACGTTTATTTTGTAGTATACGTTAATTACCACTGTTTATAATTGATATTAGGGGGCCGTATGGTAGTTGGATTTACAACTACCTATGCAATCAATGCCTATCACCACTGATGTTGTGAGCACGAATCTTGATCAGGGCGAAGTGTACAACACTATGTGATAAAGTTTGTCAGTGACCTGCGACAGGTCTGTGGTTTTGTCCGGGTCCTCCGGATTCCTCCACCAATAAAACTGAATGCCACGATATAACCGAAATATTGTCGAAAATGACATTAAACACCATCAAACAAACAAGCATAAATGACATTAGTATATACCAAGGGAGGCCATATTCTGAATGCCTTTGGACATTGTAACTATATGTACAGACAGTTGGATTGTTTTGTTCGGTTGTTGATTCAAAATAATATTATTTAGAATGACCTAAATGATAAATAATGTGGTGAAAGATATTAGAGATGACAATCTATTCATGAATAGAATAAAAATCACTATGCTTAGTATTTTAAAATGATACTAATAAACCGAGAATTTTTAGGACTTTCCTTTATTTTCTTTCACAAGTATATTTTTTTATATAAAGGCGAGGTGTACTCTATACAACATTATATGATAAAGTTTGTCAGTGACTTACGGCAGGTCGATGGTTTTCTCTGGGTATTCTGGTTTCCTCCACCAGTAAAACTATCCTCCACGATATAACTGAAATATTGTGGAAAGTTAAACACCATAACCCTCATTTAAAGATATTAGGGAGTTTGTTGTTTATTTCATTTTTGTATTTGTACACATGTAACTACTTGAATCTGGTATTAACATGCAAAGGAAACTGTTGAATATATGAAGACACAACTCTACAATATGTTCCAATATTAGAAAGACTTTGTAAACATTTATCAATTAAATGATAAGTTCAGTGACACTATTTACCTTCAGTTCAACTCTCAAAATGTTGCATGGTCGTCATCATAAATTAGTCGACCTTTACAGGATGTCCATGCCTCAACTCCTTACATATGGTTCATATTAAGAAAGGATATGTAAGTAAATGAAGAAGAGAGACTATCCAACTTTAAACTTTGATGCAGATTAACGTATGTATTGATTGCTGTTTTACATTCCACGGTCTTCAATAATGAGCATGACCCATAACAACAGTGTGAAACTGCCCCTGCAGTTGAACGGTACTCCTTACTTCTGTCGTAATACGCTACATGTGGGCATCTTTTCAGGGGAGGGGTAATTAGTATAAACGTGGCTGTTTTGTTTTAGAACCGCCTCGGTGGTCCAACGATTTTAGCATGATCGCCTTGAGCGCGGTAGATCGTGTATTCGAAAGAGAC
>MJUT01008843.1:138115-176048 GCA_002080005.1 Gigantidas platifrons | reverse complement strand
CGAGTCTGCTACTGTAACATTAAATAGTGTCCGCCCTTACAATTGTCTCCTATGATAAAGTCCGAGGACGGAATAAAGCACAGCGATGACTTGGTTAAGTCTGTGTAAGGTTTTTCATTACAAGCCTTAGAAAATATTTGAGTAAATTATTCCATTTTCATAGTAAGTTTTATATTATAGTAGATTAGTAGTTCAACTCTAGCTGACATTCACAAACATTTACTTCAAGTGAAATATCAGATCTTAAGTTTATACTCAAGATATTGCTCTAAAATGATATTTAAAACTCTTTTAATATCGTGCTAAAATATCACTTCTATGTCTATTAGAACAGCGTGCCATATGATACCTTAAGTATTTATATAATGTTTATCTGGTACCCGCTGTCTGTATGTTAATTCATTTGAAATATTTGATGAATCCAGGCCTGATTATAGAGGTGATAACCGCCATATTTGAAATTTGTCGATGAAGTTGAGAGCGAAGGAAAGATTCAGATTTATCGAAAATTGGTGTTTGCAAATATATATGTAGCGCACAGGCGTATAAATAGAAACATGTAGTTAAAATCATAGTTTATTAGGATGATATATTTGTATCTATGTATCACAATACAATTCAATAATAAATTCAATCAAAATTCAGAATTTTTCATTTGACATCTTGCGTATTCTTGACAACGTAATATTTGGCAACGTCCTAAATAAGGTTATAGTAGACTCAATACTATAACATATTACATCATGTTGGTCATAACTACAGTGCGTAGTTTATACTAGTATCTTCATCAAATATCTGGTTTCTGCCAGAACTATATCCTACAGCATAACCATGATCGTGGTCCTTTCAAAAATGTCCCACGCTAGTATCTGCGCAGCCGCAGTCACATTTTTACCTGAGGGCTACACAAATTTATTTAACTTTTTTTCCCACATTTTTTTTATGCATTTATCTTTATTTTTCTCTTATTTTTTTATTGCTTTAAATTTAACCAAAATTTGTCAATGATTTTAAAAATATAAAAATATTTTTCCACAAAAATTAACTACTGTACAAAGGGAAATAATTTAAAATCAATTTGAAAAAAATTCAATTAAAACATCTCTCCTGTTACAAATCTTCCTTGTTTTCAATTGTTGCCCTCAACATGTATAAAAAAAAAAAACATTTTTTTCATTTCTTTTTTTTATGATTTTTTTTCAATGTTTCTACTACTAATAAATCTTAAAATAAAATGTTCAACTTGTCAAGTATTAAAATGATTGTGCTTCATCCAAACGTCTTAAAGATTCTGTCCCAAGGCTTTTCCAAGACTTTCTCCTAATACCGCCATTTTTACCGAACACATTTCACTTGCCTCTACTTTATTTTGTTTTAACACTAATTTTGGCAAATTATATGGGTTTGAATGCTTTCCAGCATTTACACGTTTTGATCGACGCTGACCAACTTCTTTATCAGCTTAAACAAAAGAATCACTCAATTTATCTCCAGAAGACACAAAATCGCATGGCTTCCTTGTTTTGTCACGACACACATCTGTAATCGACTTTTCAGTTACAGACTAATTGGGGATTTGTGATAATTCAATAAAACCACTCCACTCCTCAGAAGACGAATCACTGTCTTCAGTATGAAAATGTTCTTCAACATTTGTACGAGTATCTAAAATTTCGGTTCTTGTAGTATTTCTAATCGGACCGGATCCATCAGCTAGTTGTATGCCATAAACATTATCATTCAACTTATAAACTACTTTGTACGGAATAGGTTTCCAATTGTATTGAATCTTACATCGGCCTTTTTCGTGTTTCTTCAAAAGTACTACTGAACTAATTGTTTTGTCATTTACGGACTTTTCACACAACACTTGTCTCTCTTCAACCTTTTTAGCTGTATTTTCCTTAGCTAAATTTATGGCTTCAGTCACCCTTTTCTGGTGATCAGATAGATATTTATCAATGTTTGAACTGGCAACGGTCTCTGGCGTACAACACAATTGATCAAACGGCAATTTTGGCTCACGACCAAACATAAGAAAATACGGACTAAACCCAGTTGAGGAATGTGGGGTTGAACTATAAATATAAATCAGTTCTGGTAAGTACTCAGTCCACCTATATTTCTTGTCTGCTGGTAAAGTTTTTAACGTCATACATTGTTATGTTAAAGCGTTCACATTGACCATTACCGTTTGGATTGTAAGGTGTGGCTCTAGATTTTTTGATGTTGTAAAGTCTACAAAGCTCACGTATGATGACGCTTTCAAAATTCCTACCCTGATCGCTGTGTAATTTATTAGGTATTCCAAAACGATGAAACCACTCTTTGACTAGGACTTTTGCAACAGTAGTCGCACGTTGATCTTTCGTTAGTATTGCTTGTGTAAATTTAGAAAAAAAACATCAGTCATTATAAGTACGTTTTCCCTCCCATCTGAAGATTTTTTAAACAATGTGAAATCTATTGCAACGATTTGCAAAGGGTTTAAAGCAGTCAATGATCCCATTGATGTACGAACTCTTGGCAATGGATTTTTAGACAGTAGACAGCGTTCACAATTTTTAATCCAAGTTTTAATGTCGATGAGCATGTTCAACCAATAACATCGTTTCTTCAAAAGAGCATAGGTCCTTTCGATACCTTGATGACCTGATAAATTGTGCATAATTTCTAATACATACGATTTCAACGATTCAGGAATCAATAGCTGGTTACATTTACCGACTTCTGGATCATCAACTGTTCTGTACAAAACATCATCGATTAAACGTAATGATTCAAATTTCTGTAAACTCTCTCGGACTTCTTTTGGTTTATCTGACAGTTCTTCCTGTGATGGCTTTTTTTTCCTCTCTCAGCTCTCAGCTGGGTATAAATAGGAGCCAATGAGAAAAATGAAGGGACATTCAAATTTCTTTGCATGTTTCATGTCAAAGAAGCAATTTCAAATATTATTAAAATCCTAGATGTTACTTTTACATAAATTTTGTTCCTGCTGAATTGCACTAAAATATGCAGAAAAACATGGAAAAATATTGAAATATAATACAGTAGTTTTTATTAAAACCTAAAATAAATGTTGAAGTGAACACTGTTTTAATATTTGAATTCAATGATTGGCATGATAAGGCAGAGCATATTATTGTTTGTAAATACAAGAGCATGCACATGCACATGTCTTTGGAGAAAATAATTGAAACTTACTTTTGAACAAGTTGAAAAAGGCCCGTGCATACTTCATTAAAGGTCCAGAATAAATATTCAACAAAAAAAAATGAGTTGATTAAGATATTCCCTTGAGACGGTTTATAGTTCCATAGTAATGTGAAACAATTATAAAATACATGTGTAGATAAAGGTTATTCCCACATATGTCCCTTATATGGTTTATTTTGTGGATTAGGTAACCATGTTCTAACTAGTTGTACAACACATTTCGGTATTAGGTCCCTTCTGTGATAGATATATTGTTTTTCTCCTTGGATCACTACGCAATGCGGTATGTTTCCTTTCAATGTATCTTGGGTCATCCTACACTTTCCTGTGAAAAGTAGTGTCCAAAACCTTTTATAATTTCCTTTTCTTAAAAAGGAATTTCTTTCATGGGGCAATTGTTCTTCATCCTCCCACCACATCTGCCTGTTATTTTCGTCTGTAATGCATGGTCTGCGTAAACAGTGAGAGCATTCCTCATGCTCACTACTCTGGGCATTTGAAATGTCATCCACCAGGTCGTTTCCCGCCTCATTATCTTCCATGTCCTCATTTCTGTTTGTGATTTCAATTTCAATATTATCCCAGTCATTGGGTTGAAACAAATTAAATATTGTCAACCAAAATGATACTTGGCATTGTGTAAAATCAGTGAAAAGTGCGATGAAAAAGGTTTCATCAGGGACTTCATGTACTCAGAACAAGACATGGTCATTTCAACTGCATGACAAGGTAGAACTTGTTTCCACACATGTACATTGGGCTGTGAGAAATTGTTGTGGTGACCCGAAAAAATTAAAAACTTCTTTGTTGAATATCGTTGAGCATTACAGGAATATTCACACAGCTTGTGATCCAACATAAACCCAGATAGCATTCATGTGTTGGGCCAACGTTGGCTTTCCGTTAGCAACATTGTTGGGCCAACGTTGGCTTTCCGTTAGCAACATTGTTGGGCCAACGTTGGCAAATGACGTTGGCCCAATGAAATTTTGCCCATCTGCCCTTGGTTGGCCCAACAAGTTGGGCCTCCGTTGGCCCAATGATTTCTGCCAAAAATGTTTACAATTTGCTAACAAGGTGCCAACACATTTTTGGAGGAAAATATGGTGTGCCAACGTTGGCCCAATATTATCTGCCAACAAATTTTACAATTTGCCAACAAGGTACCAGCAAATTTTGGTAGAAAATTATGGTGGGCCAACGATGGCCCATCCATGACCCAATAATAAACCAACGGTATCAATCCATCAGCTTACCAGCATGTGGTTTAACTATGAGGAAATACAGACAGTCTACAACAGTTTCACATTTGGGTTTAAACTGCACACTGAATTCACATCCATAAAAGTGTTGAAGAAAAACAAGCTATATATAGTCATGTCCCTAATAATATCTCATATCCATGTGTCCCATATGTTGTGTAAATTTCAGAATAAGAACCTTCATTCTACATTCCTAAAATTACCATTGTAATTGTTGAAACAATATGACTAGTAACTTTAGGTGAACACGACAAGCTTATTAATCAAAAGCACCTCATGTTACTCCTAATGTTGACTATTATTTTTGTATTCTTCTAGATTTTTACTGATATCAAACCAATGAAATACCTAAATAGTTGAGATATTGTCAGTCACTTAAAGGAAAAGTTGTTTCTCTGCCAACAATGTATGACATTTTATAAGTATGTGAAAAAAGGAAATTCAACAACAACAGTCAATTAGGCATTATATTTACTCAAAAGTTACTTAGATATAAAAAAAATATATAATTTTTGATCATTTGCAATTATAGCAATTATTCATTCTCATGTTCATGTTCACTTTCATTGTCATTTCCATTTTCAATTGCATTGTCTTGCTTTTTTTTCTTTTCAAGTTCCCGTTTCTTCCTTCCCCCTTCACGATCCTTTGCAAACCGTAGCCAGTCTTTTATCACTCCATCTATCTCACTATCACTGGCATTGGCAGTCAGCCTGTTTCTTCTTATAGATCCTGAAAAAGATGGAAATAAGATTATTTAATCAAATTTACTTAAATTTACATAAACTAGAATTTACATTTAAAACACTATTTTGTCAGCAATGTAATTATTTTTGGTATTCAACTGTAAGCCATAATATTGTCCTGTGAAAATGGATTGTATCTTTTTCAAATGAAAAATCCCCAACAGACCAAAAAAAGTCACCTCTGCGCTTTATTCCGTCCTCGGACTAAATATCATAAAAAAACAATTGTAACAGAGGACAATATTTCACGGCGGACACTATTTAATCCCATGCCAAACAACCACCAACAATATCACATTGGTTTAAAAAGAGTCGGGATCAGTGATTTACTATTAGTATAAAATATGCCTGAGCTCTTATCAATTGTCTTCTTAAATACCAATTTTCTATGTTGTAAGGAAAGATAACTCATGAAAAGATATTCTACAATTAGTGTGAATGATTGTAAATGTTGATATATGAATGATCTTCATGTTGTTGATTAATATGCCCATTTTGGGCCCTATGATTAGGAAATAAAAAATTCTTATTCTTATTCTTATTCTATTCTGGTTATCATTTAAAAAAACCACCACGGGTACAGCCTCCCCAAGACAAGTGACTGGTAAAATGGGAAAATAATTAAAACCTATACAGTAGTTTATATCCTGCCTCTTTTTTTTTGAAATTCAAAATATTTACAAGTATAAAAATATCATTTTCTGTCACAATTTGAGAAGGGTAAGTAAACACACATGTCGTTGTTTACAATACACTATTTAACTTGTGATTAACGTCATTGCACAGAAAATGACTAAATCCTTGTAACTTTGATCATTTTGCATTGTAAATAACAGAATGGACATTCACTTTCAAATGTGGGACAATAAGAATAAAAATAATATGACATTTTTTTTTTAAATAGGGGGGATTAACAACCTTCATAGGCTTTTAATTTGTTTTGATGTTTTAGTCTATGATGGATGGCTGTCTCATTGACAATCATACCACATCTCTTTTTTATATTTTAGCCATTTTTCTCAGTTTTCACCTAGTTACTGCACTATCTTAAATGGCAGTTGTGGTCATCATTCATTAATTACAATTCTTAAAGGCATGTCAAGTGTGAGAGACATTAGTTAAGCAAACCTACTTTAGTTAAGCAAATCTACTTCTTATCACCGACAAGAGCCTGCTGGATCCAAATGCCTTTTTGCCTCCTTGACCAGTCCAGTTGAAAAGAATTGCCAGCTGGTTCGTCAAGCTGTATTTCATAGTGCGTCTTGTACACTGGCACACTAACGCCTCCTATAGTTCCAAGATGAAAGACCTAAAAAATAAAATATGGCTCATTACAAATGTTCATTCCTTATTCATTATCAAAATGCAAGCTGTATTGTCATACCAAAGTGGTTTGAAGTAATGTTGCTCAGCAACAACAATAAAAGTTGTACAGTAAATTTTGTTTGCTTTAATCTAACAATTTTAGTGTGAAAAGGTTCGTCACGCAAAATCTCCCACATTAAATAGTTGGAATGTGGGAGATCTCCCACATACACAATCTCTGAGGTTAACAGGTATGATTTACTTTGTATTGATTTGAACACTCTCACTCTGTAACCTTTGTAACATTGGTTTAGAGAATAAAGTTATTATTATTATAAAGACCCCTCATGAGGGTACCTGGTAATGAAATAATCACAAAGTTTTGTGGCTATAATCACATAATCAAAAATTTCAATGTCTTTTGACTTGTTGCAAGTTTTAGTAATCAAAATTAGCCAGAATTGATGCTTTGTAATCAAATAATCATTAATATTTTAGATGTAATCAGATAATCTTAAACATGTTAAATTATCAGGCCTGGTTATCATGTAATTAAAAATCCCATGCAGGCGTTCATTACCATTAAAAACACTGGGGGAGCTGGAGGATTTTAAAGAATAAATGACCTTACCCTGCACGAGATGAAAATACATTTTCTATCCAGAGGCAGCTTGAGAATAAATGCCCTGAACCACAACATGGTGGAAATAAGTGTAAATGAAAGTAAAATTATTAAATGTATGCGAGACATTGTCGTTTAAGAAAAATAAGTCTTCCTCACAAATGCTTAAAATAAATAATCCAGTGAGGAAAATGTCCACCAGCCCCAACCGAATATCAAATGGTGGTCCACTTATCTAAATATTGATACCTACCAGTTTCTGTGCTACAGTTTCATTTCATTTGGGGGGAGGGTTGTGTTCTGTGCTTTAAGTGGGTGTCAATGGGATATAAACGTGATGCGGGAAGGGCAGACATTTTTAAGCGTGATGCGGGAATGCCTAGAAAATTTACCATGAACACGGGAAAGAATTTCCAGTGTGACACATGATTTTCCCAAAAAATCTCTGATTTTGGGAAAAAGCTCTAAATAATTAAGCGTGAAGACCATAGGTCTTGCACCTACAATGTATATCAAAGTACGTTTTTTTCGTATCCACAATGAACCAGTCCTTAGCAACTTGTATCTTCTTTTAAGAAGTCTATCTAATGTACATGTAGATATGCATCAAATATAACAGGTATGATGTGTAAAAAGTCCTTGACAAATCAATCTGTAGGCGTGAAACTGGAAACACAGAAAATCTTGTCCGTGATATCCTTTCTTTTGTGCCGGGATTTTCGGGAAGGGGACCCCCCTCATTGAGACCCCCCCCCCTTTAAGGATTTCTGACTGTCCCCTTGGTACATGTACATGTATCTTCAAACTTTTAAACTATTAGGTTTTGCATATATATTCAGAAAAGATTTAAAAGTGAATGTGATAAGTTCATCTAATCTTTTAAAAAGTGTTGAAGTACAACTTTCCAACAGAAGACGGTAAAAGACGAAAAACATCTTTCCAATCTTAAGGGTAAAAGTCGAGTCTTCAAACTGTGCACGTCAACAAAATGTTAAAAGTATTAACATAAAATGATAAATATACATGTACATGTTCCCAACAAATAAAATGTAAGACTGGGGTTACAGAAATATTTGTCTCTGCTTTGAGTCTGCTAATGTTCAGTTTGAAAAGAAAAAACTAACTTGGGGCAAAGAGATACCATGTTTACTGTTATAAAAATAATCTAGAATCTACATGTACAAAAAAAATGTATGTTGAAATTATAATTGAACAACTGTGTTTTTTGTAATCATTCCTAAAATAGAAAAAAAAACAATCTTTTTCCTTTTTAAGTCACTAAATATTTCATACTGTTATAATGCCTTATCGAAAGGAAAATCAGGAAAATTATAATTTAGATTCATTCGCCATATTACAGTCGTGTGATCACTTTCATGCCATGTGATTAAATTGTTAAAAAAAAAGGGGGGGGGGGTGCGTACACATTATTATTTCTAAACCCATTTGAATAGTGATTTTATTTTCACTGCTAGTTTTTGATAGATATTCATACAACATGTATCTTTCAGTTGCATACCAGTATAAACTATTTTTAAACTATAAAAAAATATACATGATTGCACTAATTATCCTACTTCATGTACTTAAAATAATTAAAATATATCAAACAATGTACATGTTTTCATGCAATTTAACGTTAAAGCAAATTATTCTACTGTTATTTTCGATCTGTTAATGTCTGTTGAGTACTGATTAAAAATTGATCACGGTCTGAGATCACTTTAAAACATAGTTATAAATACTGTAAGTAAATTATATGAAGAATTATTGTACTAATATATTTAATAAATATTGTCTATTGTCTATATAAATAAATACTTACATTTTGTACAGTTGTATATTCTTTAAAACAAAAGCTTTTTCAGTTGCACTGTCTGGTTATAATGACCTTGTTGATATGTTCCAGAGACAAAGGATAATGAAAGGCGGGAAATAGATAAGAAATCTGATATTTTATACACTCCTTGTAAAAGCAACAACATATCCGTTTATCTGCCATCAAAGTTAATTGGATCCAGTTCACATAAAATAAATTTGCAAAAGTTTATCTATAACCCCTGGCAATATTATCAAAGTTTATCCATAGGAGATATATTTTATATAATATAAGTGTTTTTTTCTCATTAATTAAATATGTATAATTGCATATGCACATGTTAAATAATATTTAAAGTTAAAAAACATTTTTTTTGCTGACATTACGTTGGCATGTATAGTGTTGGGCCAACATTGGACCAACAATGTCACGATAACAGTTGGTTGAGTTGCGTTAGGCCAATACTGGGCCGACAACGTCAGAATAACTGTTGGTCGAGTTGCGTTGTGCCAACGTTGGGCCGACAGCATCATAATAACTGTTGGTGAAGATACGTTGGGCCAATGTCGGGCCAATAATATGTCGCCAACGCCAACCATCTACCAACTGTACCAACCAATCCCCAACGTTGGCCCAACACATGAATGCTATCTGGAAAGATGCAGGAAAGACAAAAATTATGAGCCTTCAAGGATTGTCTTAGTTGATCCCATAGCTATCACACTTTTACTGGGGGTCATTCTAAACATTTACAAATACCCACAAGACTATATTCTTGATAGAGACACTTTCTATGTGGAAAGTTTTAATAATGTAATGAATATCTACCAAGATAAACTGATATTGCATTTGGTAGCAAACAGTATAATGCCAGAGCAAATCTCGCTCTTCTGCCGTGGAACGAGAATGTTGACTGGGATAATACATCTGTGCTAATCCAAGGAACCATAGAGCGCTAAGAGCTCAGAGGGGAAAGACAAATTACAAACAAAAGACATTCAGATTTAGAGACAATATATGGAATAGATACATTGCTTCTTCGTTTAGAAAGGGCATAAACAGAAGGAATTAAAGTGTTACTTTTATTTAGAGTGGATATAAGCTTATTAGTTCAGATGTCAATTATAATTTATATTGATGTTGATTTCATGAATATAACAAATCATAAATATCATAGTATATCTCTGTTTACAAGTGTGGAGTTTTGATTGAGCAGTCCAAGGTAAATTACTGTGCCATGTTTTTTTTCCATCATAATCACAACAATTTGTGCTATTTTTACACTTCTAGTAAACACAATCCCTTTTAGCTCCGCTCCATTTCCTTATATGCTTAATGGCTTACCACCTGGTGAATTTAAAGGTCAGATCCGGCCTTTAATTAAAAGGGAGGCGATTTTAGCGTCCGTATTTGGGAATGGATATACCTAGAAACAACAGAAGATGTGTTGTTATTTTGTTGCATGTTTTGTAGTAATATATTACTAATAAGGTAATACATCCGGATTTCACCCCTTCATATTTAAAAAAAAAACCCACCTCTTTCAAGAATCAAATAACATTCTCTTTTTTGCTAACGTTATTACCTTTTGGGAAATTTAACTTTCTTTCTTTTAAACTAAAAGGACACTGAACGTTATGTTATTATTTTGAAAACGCTTATTTTTATCCATATGTTTGATTACAGAAGTAATAAAAAATACATCGCATAACTTGTACGTACAAGTTTGTAGTTTTACTTCCTGCTTTAGTGCTTACAATAAAAATAGAACTCAACATGTTGGGATGATACACTACACGTGTGCTGATGACAGCATGTTATTGTAAAACTCTGAAAGAGGTATTTTAACACTTTAAATGAAATTGTAATTAATGGAAACTTGAAGTGAACCACCAAAATTCACAAAGTATTGTCTTCAATTCAACAAATGAGTTACTGATTCTGTATTTTGTATTTTCTACTTTTTATTATATATGACCTTGATTTTGCTATGATTCCCAATAAAACATACATATATTATAGAAACCAGGTCATTCTCAATTTATCGAGTTTTCAAAATTTATTTTGCATTAGAACAGCGTGTCATATGATACCTAAAGCATTTATATCACATTTATCTGGTACCCGCTTTCTATGTGTTAATCATTCATTTGAAATATTTGATGAATACAGGCCCGATTATCGAGGTGATAACCGCCAAATTGGAAATTTGTCGATGAAGTTGAGAGCGAAGGAAAGAATCAGATTTATCGAAAATTGAGGTTTGCAAATATATAGAAAATGTATAAATTTATTTACATTTAAATGACTTATATGTACGATTATTGATCTATTAAGCTGTTTTAGATATTTTGTTTGATGACCGTAGCGTACTATTTATACATTTCACAAATATTCATCTGTTAAAACCCATTGTTGGTTATTTGGATTATTTTGCACCGTAGTCCAGAATTAATATTCTTGTTTCATGAGAATTGTACGAACATTTATATTATTTCTAAAACAATAGACTATTTAAGAAATTGTTCAGAATAATGAATATAAAAGGAATTAATAGACGTATTGTTTATATCTGCAAGCAAGGGAGATAATCGAACGTGACCATCATATCGTGTCTATCGAATACAAGTTAAACTTCCCTATCTATTTCCCCCTGATGAATTATAAGGAAGCAGTATCGTCTAGTCTTTTTGTCTGGCTTAAAAGGGAGGCGATTTAGCGTCAGTATTTGGGAATGGACATCCTAAGGTACAACAGAGCATGCGTTGTTATTTTGTTGTATGTTTTTTAGTAATAAGGTTATGCATCCGGATTTCACCCCTTCATATTAAAAAAAAACCCCACCTCTTTCAAGAATCAAATAACATTCTCTTTTTTGCTAACGAGATTACCTTTTGGGAAATTTAACTTTCTTTTAAACTAAAGGGAGACTGTACGTTATATTATTATTTTGAAATCGTTTATTTTTATGCATATAATTGATTAGAGAAGTAGTAAAAATACATTGTACAAATTTGTAGTTTTACTTCCTGTTTTGGTGTTAATTAACAATAAAAATAGAACAAACATGAAGTGATGATACACTACACCTGTGCTCATGTCAGCACGTTATTGTAAAGCTCTGAAAAAGGTCTTCAAACTCTTTAAGTGAATTTGTAATTAATGGAAACTGGCAGTAAACCATCAAAAGGCACACATTATTGTTTTCAAATCAAATGAGAAAACACATCAATAATGTGTTTGAAGTTTAAATGATGATTACCTTTAAACAGTTAAATATTATTGATATCAGTGTATTACACTTAATTATACAGGTAGTTGTAGTGCATCGAAATCATTATTAAAGAAATAAAAGGTAGATAAACATTGTTCAAGACCAAAAGGACAGTTGGCTTCAATTATTTTGCACAATAAACGTTGTTGAATACCTAAGGGGCAATAACAAAAATGACAATCCAGACTAAACTGAAAACACAGGGTACACAAGACAAAGGGGGAAAAGCAAAAAGTGTTAGTTATGAGAAAAAATAGTCTTTGTTTTGTTCCCATTACTATATAATACTATGAAGTCTATGTTTTAAAGACTCTGATCATTTTGAATATCTACACTTTAAAGTTATATAAGAAATTGTTGGGATTCGTTGTAAAGCATTACATTCTGCATATTAAAAAGCCCTGAACAGACGGCCATTCAATTTTAAAATTATTTTCAACAATACAAGTCTGAAACCATATACCGGTATACCGTAATTCAATCCCATATGTGTAGATTAAAATCTCACAGAAAAGCAATATGTAAAGTACATTGTAATATTCTTGTATATTGAATATTGCAATAATAATAATATTCTTTTTAAAAGTGTTCATATAGTGTATAACAAAAAAATTGTTGTAATTCTGGGAACACCGAGGATGAATATCATCTATTTTTTAAATGTATATCATGTAAGCTAGCAGGAGACAAACTTATTTAAGCATATTGAAGAATTTACTTACTATTATGAAACCTGTTGTTATTTTTTTTTAAACGAATGTCTATTAATTAGACATTGCTTGTTGAAGTGAAATCCTCTGTCACTCCTCCAATACAATTAAATAAAAATTGTCACTCCTCCAATACAATTGAATATACATTGTCACTCCTCTAATACAATTAAATAAAAATTGTCACTCCTCCAATACAATTAAATAAAAATTGTCACTCCTCCAATACAATTAAAAAAAATTGTCACTCCTCCAATACAATGAAATAAAAATTGTCACTCCTCCAATACAGTGAAATAAAAATTGTCACTCTTCCAATACAATTAAAAAAAAATTGTCACTCCTCCAATACAATTAAGTAAAAATTGTCACTCCTCCAATACAATGAAATAAAAATTGTCACCCCTCCAATACAATTAAGTAAAAATTGTCAATCCTCCAATGCAATTAAATACAAATTGTCACTCCTCCAATACAAGTAAGTACAAATTGTCACTCCTCCAATGCAATTAAATACAAATTGTCACTCCTCCAATACAATTAAATATAAATTGTCATTCCTCCAATAAAATTAATTAAAAATTGTCACTCCTCCAATACAATTCAATCAAAATTGTCACTCCTCCAATTTAATTAAATAAAAATTGTCACTCCTCCAATACAATTAAATATAAATTGTCACTCCTCCAATATAATTAAATAACAATTGTCACTCCTCCAATACAATTAAATAACAATTGTCACTCCTCCAATATAGCTAAATAAAAATTGTCACTCCTCCAATACAATTAAATATAAATTATCACTCCTCCAATACAATTAAATATAAATTGTCATTCCTCCAATAAAATTAATTAAAAATTGTCACTCCTCCAATACAATTAAATCTAAATTGTCACTCCTCCAGTACAATTAAATAGAAATTGTCACTCCTCCAATATAGCTAATATAAATTGTCACTCCTCCAATGTAAATAAATAAAAATTGTCACTCCTCCAATACAATGCTATAAAAATTGTCACTCCTCCAATACAATTAAATAGAAATTGTCACTCCTCCAATACAATTAAATATAAATTGTCACTCCTCCAATACAATTAAATAACAATTGTCACTCCTCCAATATAGCTAAATAAAAATTGTCACTCCTCCAATACAATTAAATATAAATTATCACTCCTCCAATACAATTAAATATAAATTGTCACTCCTCCAATACAATTAAATAACAATTGTCACTCCTCCAATATAATTAAATTAAAATTGTCACTCCTCCAATACAATTAAATTAAAATTGTCACTCCTCCAATACAATTAAATAAAAATTATCACTCCTCCAATACAATTAAAAATAAAAATTATCACTCCTCCAATACAATTAAATAGAAATTGTCACTCCCCAACATAGTTAAATAAAAATTGTCACTCCTCCAATACAATTAAATATAAATTATCACTCCTCCAATACAATTAAAAATAAAAATTATCACTCCTCCAATACAATTAAATAGAAATTGTCACTCCCCAATATAGTTAAATAAAAATTGTCACTCCTCCAATACAATGCTATAAAAATTGTCAATCTTCCAATTCAAATAAATAAAAATTGTCTTACAATTAAATAAAAATTGTCACTCATCCAATACAATTAAATGACAAATGTCACTCCTCCAATACAATTAAATGACAATTGTCACTCCTCCAATACAATTAAATAAAAATTGTCACTTCTCCAATACAATTAAGTAAAAATTGTCACTCCTCCAATACAATTAAATAAAAATTGTTACTCCTCCAATACAATTAAGTAAAAATTGTCACTCCTCCAATACAATTAAGTAAAAATTGTAACTATTCAAGTCTTTAGGACTGATAAAAACATTACAATGTCACACACAAAGGTAAAACAAGTAGAGGAAGAACAAAAGCTTTAACAACACAAAACATGGAGAAATTTAATGTAAACCAGAAGGTTTAGAATATCCTGTTCCCACAAACGTTTTCCAAAAGAGAAATCGGAGAGATCAAAATATAATCGGCAACATCAATTAGCTTTATAATATTTACAGGTCACATTTATAATTTCAGAGAAAACTGAATGACTGACTGGAAGAGAAAACCATGTTGGAGAAGTCTTGTGGATGGTGGCCCATTTGGTATTTACTGTTCTTTTGTCATGGAGGAGCAGAAGGTATTTCCACAAAATTAGTTACATGTGCAACTACTGACTTCTTATGTATAATTGTATATGCTAACAGGGGGATAAATCATCATTTGTTTGATATTTGCCATACCCCATGGCCAAGAGGAATACATCTTAATTTGTTTCTTATTTTCATACACCCAGACGAATACAGCTTCATTTGTTTGTTATTTTCCATACACCCAGGGGAATACAGCATCATTCGTTTTGTTATTTTCCTTACACACAGAGAAATATAGCTTCATTTGTCAGTTATTTTCCATACACACAAGGGAATACACCTCAATTCGTTTTTTATTATCCACTCACCCAGGGGAATACAGCTTCATTTGTCTGTTATTTACCATACACCTAGCGGAATACAGCTTCTTTATACCCTCCGCAAACAAAGTTTGGGGGGTATATAGGAATCACCCTCTCCGTCCGTCCGTCCGTCCATGTACCTTGTAAGCGCAACTCCTCCTAAACGGATTATTGGATTTTTATGAAACTTTACACACTTGTAGTACACTACCTGCAGATGTGCATGAAGGAATATGGTTGCTGTCCAAAATTTAAAAGGGGAGATAATTCAACTGATACTCTCCGTCCGTCCATCAGTCGGAGAGCAGACTCTATAATGGTGTCTTTTCAATTAATTTGTTGCATACATTTTTATACCGGAATCGGACACGTTTTAGAATACATCGACCAAGTGTTGAAAATTCACTCGTTTTAATAGTTGCGAGCGTCAAATATAACAGAGGAAGCGAGAAAAACATAGACAATTGTTTCTTTCATATAAATTTGAGGCCCGGTGCTTGAACTTCTTGTAACAAAGGAGTATTGCAGAAATTAAAACGACACGGAAATGGCGGAAGTTGTTTAAAAAAACACGAAAAATTAAAAATAAAAATATTTGCAGAAAGGGTGATGGAAAGTCATATATATACATGTAGCTCCATAGATTTTTATATTGGTATTTCAAAGAAACATTTTCTGTAATTAAACGTCCACTAGAACTTTTTTCTGTCAGATAGATCGTGTCACATTTTGGTTGGATTCAAAGGGAGGTAACTAGAATCATCACATACTCCGAAATTTTTAACGTTCTATTTATAGAACGAGTGTAATTAAACGCATGTTTTCTTCATAAAACAAATATTATTTTGTATTAAAATGCTGTAATTAGTCAGAATAATTGTCTATTATATCTACAGCTATTAACTTGATCAAATATAATTTAACAGATGAGTCCAAATTTGAGATAACTGGAAAAGATTTTATGGAACCACAACAGTAAGGAGCAATTACTGTAAAAGTAATCCTGTTAAGTTGACTTTTTGGTCGAAATACATGTAAATTTGTTGTTCCATGAAGGTATGAGAAAACAAGAATAAACTGTAATAGTCTACTAAATCTATCGAATGAACTTAAAAAAAAACAGTCATATTTTCATATGCAATGGTAAATCTTGGAATATTAAAAACTACTTTCAACTGTTTTTTTAAAAATACAATGGATAAGGCTATTCAAACACGTCCACCGGTTTTATTGGTGGATTCACCATACAAATCATGCATAGCGACCCACCACGAGCATGTTGATGTTAATGTACTTGATACAAGTGATACTTTTTTCAATGTATAAAAATGATAATGAAAAAAATATAAAATATTATCACATGCATAGTACATCCTCGTAATGACTCTTAAGCAGAACTCGTGTTGTAAATGATGTTATTCAAGACAAATGAATAAAAATGATAATGAAAAAAATATAAAATATTATCACATGCATAGTACATCCTCGTAATGACTCTTAAGCAGAACTCGTGTTAGCAAATATTTACTATTTTATAGATGTTTCTTAAAAGAAAGGAGGGGTGTAATGTTTTTAACCTTTTAAAAAAAAAAAAAAAAAGCAAATCTAATTATTTAATTACTTTTTACAAAATAAAATTCACAAAAACTTCAACTAAAATATTTTATTAAAAATTAAACATGTGAATAATAGGAGAAAACCGACAGGGGCTTTAATTTAGAATTCTAATTGAATATGCTGAGGCCATTACCATAGAAAATTTGCATACACAAATGTATCAGGATTTAAAATTAACCTTATTCTTTCTAGATCCTTATGATCATTAGCAAATTATTATAAAAGAAAATGAAATATCATCAAGCTCATTTAGCCGAATACATTTGTTATTAACAATCTTTTTGTATTTCAAGTGTAAGCTATACACTTATGTCACTAACAAAGGGTGATATGACTTGAAGTTTTCAATCACATATTCCAAAAGCTGGCAAAAGCAAAATATTTCAATATTTGATGAATCAGATTTTTCAGATCTCAAAAATATATTGGAAGTTTTTGTAACATGAGAGACAGGCAGAGATTTTGCAAAATGTGTTTTTTCTATCTGCAATATCTGATTGATATATACAAAATGTATGTTTAACATGTCAATTTGGTCATCCAACATACCAACAAATCTTTGACTGTATATACTTTTGTCACAAATGCAACATTCTAGTTGGGGTTTGAAATTTTTATATTTCTTGTAGTGATCAATACAGAGAAAAAAATGACTAGATGTACATGTTTCCTTGTTATTCTGATCTAGCTCAATCTGAAAGCACGACTGGAAAAAGTCAACATTAACTGATGTCGAATGGTCACCATTTTTTTCACGCATGTTCATATGTTGCAAAAAGCATACATGTTTTTTTACTACAGTCATTATTTTCTGCATTAACTGCAGTATGTAGTGTAAATTCACATAGGTCAAATGACAAATAACCATAGCTGTCAAAGTTTGTTGCTTGTTAAATTTAAATCATTTGTTTCAAATGCACAGCTTCTATCTATGGCTGTATCATATTTTCTGAATTTTCTTTTGCTTGTCAATTGATGTTGCTTGTGTGACATTTCGAGTGATTTTCTAAATCGAGCCTCACACATTCTACAAAAATAGACATCATCTTTGAATGCATATATGCATTTTTGACAAAAAGTATAAAACAGTGGTTGATCCCGCCTCTGTGAGAGGTGCCAGTAGCGATTAGTCACACCTTCTCGTTTACAGTTTATGCAAGGGCCTGGTGGTATGCCTTCATGCACCCATTGAGAGTTTGACTTTTAGAAAAGGGGGGGTATACAAGTTCGGGTTGTAGTGGATTTTACACATGTAAACAATGAATCTGAAAGTGACACATAAATAGCTATTACACGTCCTTCCGTAACATCCTTGTGAACACTCTAGAATCAACATCCTTCAATGGATTTTGATCAAACATGGTACATACTTAGTCCTTAAGAGAATATGGAACCCTATTGATTTTCAAGGTCAAAGGTCAAGGTCACCAGATCAATTTTTTACCGCATAACATCCCTGTGAACACTTCAGAATCAACATCCTTCAATGGATTTCGACCAAACTTGGTACATACTTAGTCCTTAAGAGAATCTGAAGCCCTATTGATTTTCAAGGTCAAGGTCACTGAATCAAATTTTTTACCGCATAACATCCTTGTGAACATTCTAGAATCAACATCCTTCAATGGATTTTGACCAAACTTGGTACATACTTAGTCCTTAAGAGAATTTGGAGCCCTAATGATTTTCAAGGTCAAAGGTCAAGGTCACCAGGTCAAATTTTTACCATGTAACATCCTTGTGAACACTCTTGAATCAACATCCTTCAATGGATTTTGACCAAACTTGGTACATACTTAGCCCTGAAGAGAATCTGGAATTCTATTGATTTTCAAGGTCAAAGGTCAAGGTCACCAGGTCAAATTTTTAGGCGAGGGGATACGCCACGCTTTGCGTTGCCCTTGTTCATTTTGTTATTCTCAATACACCCAGGGACATATAGCTCCATTTGTCTCTTATTTTTCCTACACCAAGGGGAATGCAGCTTTATTGGTATGTTATTTTCCATCCACCCAGGGGAATACAGCTTTATTTGTTTGTTATTTTCCATACACCAAGTGGAATACAGCTTTATTGGTCTGTTATTTTCCATACAACCAGGGGAATACAGCTTCATTTAAAAAAAATAGTTTCCATGCACACAAGGAAATACAGCTTCATTTGTCTGTTATTTTCATACACCCAGGATAATGCAGCTTCATTTGTTTCTTATTTTCCTTACACCAAGGGGAATACAGCTTTATTGGTCTGTTATTTTCCATCCACCCAGGGGAATACAGCTTCATTTGTTTGTTATTTTACATACACCCATGGAATACAGCTTCATTTGTTTGTTATTTTTCGATACACACAGATGAATACAGCTTCACCTGTTTCTTTTTTCATACACACAGAGGAATACATCTTCATTTGTCTGTTATTGCCCATACACACAGGGTAATACAGCTTCATTTGTCTGTTATTGTCCATAACCCCAGGGGAATAAAGCTTCATTTGTTTGTTATTTACCATACACCCATGTGAATGCAGCTTTATTTGTTTGTTATTTTCCATACTCCCATAGAAAACAGCTTCATTTGTTTCTTATTTTCCATGCAGCCATGGGAATACAGCTTCCTTTCTTTAAATTATTTTTCTTGTGCACAGGTGAATACAGCTCTATTTGTCTGTTATTTTTCATACACCCGGGGGAATGCAATTTCATTTGTTTAGTATTTTACATACACCTTGGTGAATACAGATTCATTTGTTTGTTATTTTCTATACACGAAGGGAATACAGCTTTGTTGGTCTGTTATTGTCCTTACACTCAGAGGAATATAGCTGCATTTGTTTGTTATTTTCTTACACCCAGGGTACTACAGCTTCATTTGTTTGTTATTTTCATACACCCAGGGTACTACAGCTTCGTTTGTTTGTGTTATTTTCCATACACACAGTGGAATACAGGTTCATTTGTTGCTTATTTCATACACATAGTGTAACACAGCTTCATTTGTTTGTTATTGTCCATACACACAAGGTAATGCAGCTTCATTTGTCTGTTATCGACCATACACACAGGGTAATAGCTTTATTTGTCTATTATTGTCCATACACACAGGGTACATGTAATGCATCTTCATTGTTCTGTTACTTACCATACACCCAGGGCAATACGCTTCATTTGATTGTTATTGTCCCTACACACAGGGTAATACAGCTTCATTTGTCTTTTATTGTCCATGCACACAGTGTAATACAGGTTCATTTGTCTGTTATTGTCAACACACACTGGGTAATATAGCTTCATTTGTCTGTTATTGTCCATACACACAGGGTAATACAGCTTCATGTGTCTGTTATTGTCCATGCACACAGGGTAATATAGCTTCATTTCTCTGTTATTGTCCATACACACAGGGTAATACAGCTTCATGTGTCTGTTATTGTCCATACACACAGGGTAATAGAGCTTCATTTTTCTGTTATTGACAATGCACCTAGGGTAATACAGCTTAGTTTGTCTGTTATTGTGCATACACACAGGGTAATACAGCTTCATTATTTTGTTATTGTTCATACAAACAGGGGAATACAGCTTCATTTGTCTGTTATTGTCCATACACACAGGGGAATACAGCTTCATTTGTCTGTTATTGTCCATACATCCAGGGTTATATAGCTTCATTTGTTCTTATTGTCTATACACACAGGGTAATACAGCTTCATTTGTCTGTTATTGTGCATACACACAGTGTAATACAGTTTCATTTGTTTGTTATTGTCCATACACACAAGGGAATACAGCTTCATTCGTCTGTTATTGTCCATACACCCAAGGTAATACAGCTTCATTTGTCTGTTATTGTGGATACACACAGGGTAATACAGCTTCATTTGTTTGTTAATGTACCTGTTCCAGACCATACGCGTATGGTCCGATCGTACGCGTACAGTCCGACCGCATGTGTATACTCATACGGTCTAGTACGAGCTGGGCCATACAGGTATTTAGACCATATGGGTTTTTTTCAATACAAACATTATATCATAAACTTATATTGAGTTTTACAAATTATATTTATCATAATTATTATTACTTTAAACAAAACACCATCACCCCATGAAAAGTAAACAGTTTTGAACTATAATACAACTTTATTTGTCTACCTGAATCACATTTTCGCATGTACGCCCATAGTGACACTTGCTGCTACAAGGAACGCTGGCTTTCTACACTTGTTTTGTTCATGCATGTTCCCTTGCATTTACAATTTTTGCTTGCAAGAGAAAAACTTTCTTGCTTTGCAGCAGTATGCAGAGACATTTCTTCTTTTTTCCAATGCAAAGTTTCAACTTTACCTGTCAAAAGTTCTATATCACCCATACCATAACATGAATTTAACACACCAAATTCACATGATAATTTATACAAACTTGCATCTTTACCAATAATATCATCAACCCTACACAATAATCATGGTAGATCATCAGATGCCCTATCAACAATATGTATTCTTACGGTTACAAAACCACCTTTTTCAATTTATGCATTATACTTTGACACTTTCTTATTCGTATTTTCAACATATTTTTTTTTATAATTTCTGTCCAACATTTATTTTATCCTGTCGTAATTTGTCCGTCGTCTGTTTTCACGGTACAGTTTGTGTCATCAGTAGGGTCAACTATAATGTCGTTCAGTACCATACATTCATCAACTGCCATGAGTTCATCCAGTGTATGTCTGTAATCTGTAACATCGTCAGTCTCAGTAGATATTGCCTTCGTTTCAGTTCGTCTTCGTTTTCGGGTCGGTTCACGATAGATGTTCCACCCTCCTAACTGAATTTAGTACTGCCTTGACTACTATTTTACCTATTTTGTTCCAGTATTGTAATAAATACTGCTATAGTGACAACCGGAACCTTTGAACCGTAATGAAAGCGGGAGGTTTGGCACCTTAAAATCTTATTCAACCCACCATTTCTTTGGAAATGCCTGTACCAAGTCAGGATCATTACGGTTTTCCCAGTTTTCTGGTTGTTGACTGATTTTGTCTGTTTATATACTTATGAGTTTTGACCTTCCCTTTGGAAGATTGTTCTGAGTTCGGTAATATTGTTATTACCCTTATTGTACATGTACGTCAGCCATAACGGAAAACACGTTAGTATGTGAGCAGCTTAAATCGACCATCGAATCTCCACGGGCACTGCCAGTCTCAATATTTGCGTCAGTCACGGTTCGTGTCTGTGAACCTGTCTGTTCATCGGTATGTGAATCCGTCTCGATTTCTGTCTGCGAGTTAGTCTCGGTTTCTGTCGGAGTTCATTTTTCATGCCAAACTCAGGGCAGTTTATCAATGTAAATTTCTTTTCCTTCATATATTGCCGGAATCTAGCTGAATCAGTTTTTCCATTCATTAAAACATTAGTAATTCTCTCGGTCTTCTCACGAGTAAACAGTTGGTTTGATGGTTTTTGTAATAAAGTTCCTAAATATGCTTCAAATGTTTCTTCCTACATTCTATTCACTGGCAATTACTTTAATAACTTTATTCAATTTCAAACTATTTTATTAACTGTGAGAGCAGAATTCACTTATTACGAACATGCTAAATTCCGGACATGCATGTTTGTATTAGATTAATTTAGACTTATTCCTAAACTGTACAATTGCGATAATTAAATTTTTTAAAATTTATTTTAGATTCGAATAACGTTGATCTGCAAAATATTTTTGAAGCCTCGATAATCTCTTAAAACTAGGCAGACCGTACGCGTATGGTCCGACCGTATAGGTATTTTGAAAAAATACGCATACGGTCCGGACCGTACGCGTACGGTCCAAATACGCGTTTGGTCTGGAACATATATACACACAAGGGAATACATATTAATTCCGTCTGTTATTGTTCATACACACAGGGTAATACAGCTTCATTTGTTTGCTATTGTCCACACACACAGGGTAATACAGCTTCATTTGTTTGTTATTGTCCAAACACACAGGGAATACAGTTTCATTCGGCTGTTATTTAACATACACCTATCGGAATATAGCTTCTTTTGTTTTATATTTACCATATACCAAGGAGAATACAGCTTCATTTGTTTGTTATTTCCCATACACCCAGGGGAATACAGCATCAGTTTTTTGTTTTTTCCATACACCCAAAGGAATACAGCTTCATTAGTTTGAAATTTACCATACACCCAGGGAAATACAGCTTCATTTGTTTCTTATTGTTCATGCACACAGAGGAATACATCTTCATTTGTTTGTTATTTACCATACACCCAGGGTAAAACAGCTTCATTTGTTTGTTATTTACCATACACACAGGGGAAAACAGCTTCATTTGTTTGTTATTTACCATACACCCAGGGGAAAACAGCTTCATTTGTTTGTTATTTACCATACACACAGAGGAATACAGCTTCATTTGTTTGTTATTTACCATACACCCAGGGGAAAACACCTTCATTTGTTTGTTATTTTCCATACACCCATGGAATACAGCTTCATTTGTTTGATATTTTCCATACACCAAGGGGAATGCAGCTTCATTTGTTTGTTATTTTCTATACACACAGGGTATTATAGCTTCATTTCTTTGTATGTTTTTATACACGCAGGGTATTACAGCTTCATTTCTTTGTCATTTTCATACACCCATGGAATACAGCTTCATTTGTTTGATATTTTCCATACACGAAGGGGAATACAGCTCTATTTGTTTGTTATTTTCTATAAATACAGCTTCATTTGGTTGTTATTTTTCCATACAACTAGCAGAATACAGCTTCATGTGTTTGTTATTTTCCATATACCCATGAAATACAGCTTCATTTGTCTGTTATTTTCCATACACCCAGGGGAATGTAGCCCCATTTGTTTGTTATTTTCCATACACCCAGGGTAATACAGCTATATTTTTCTGTTATTTTCTGTACACACAGTATAATACATCTTCATTTGTCTGTTATTATCCATACACCCAAGAGAATACAGCTTCATTTGTTTGTTATTTTCCATACACACTGGCGAATACAGCTTCATTTGTTTTTTATTTGTTATATATCCAGGGTAATACAGCTTCATTTGTGTGTTATTTGCCATACGCCCATGTAATACATCTCCATTTGTTTGGTATTTTCCATACACCCAGGAGAATATATCTTGATTTGTTTATTATTTTCCATACACCCAGGGGAATACAGCTCCATTTGTTTGTTATTTTCCATACACCCAGGAGAGTATAGCTTCATTTGTTTTGTATTTTTCACACACACATGGAAAAACAGCTACATTTATATGGGGTTATTTTCCATACACCCAGGGTAATACAGCTTCATTTGTCTGTTATTTGCCATATGCCCATGGAATACAGCTCCATTTGTTTGTTATTTTCCATACACCCAGGAGAATATGGCTTCATTTGTTTGTTTTATTCCATACACCCATGAAATACAGCTTCATTTGTTTGTTATTTTTCTATACACACAGGGGAATACAGCTTCATTTGTTTCTTTTTCATACACAGGGGAATAGAGCTTCATTTGTCTGTTATTGCCAACACAAACAGAGGAATACAGCTTCATTTGTCTGTTATTGTCCATATATCCAGGGAATACAGCTTCATTTGTTTGTTATTTACCATACACCCATGTGAATACAGCTTCATTTGTTTGTTATTTTCATACACCCAGGGGTAATATAGCTACATTTGTTTGTTATTTTCATACGCCCAGGGGGGATGTAACTTATTTGTTTTTATAGTCCATACACCCAGGGGAATATAGCTGCAATTGTTTGTTATTTTCATATGCCCATGGGGGGGGGGAATGCAACTTCATTTGTTTTTTTTATTGTCCATACACCCAGGTAAATACAGCTTCATTTGTTTGTTATTGTTCATACCCAGAGGGTAATACAGCTTCATTCTTCTGTTATTGTCCATACAGACAGGGTAATACAGATTCATTTGTCTGTTATTGTCCATACAGACAGGGTAATACAGCTTTATTTGTCTGTTATTGTCCATACACCCAGGGGAACACATCTTCATTTTTTTAAAATTATTATCGTACACCTAGGGGAATACAGCTTTTTTGGTTGTTATTTTCCATACACCTAGGGGATTACAGCTTCATTTGTCTGTTATTTACCATACACCAAGGGGAATGCAGCTCCATTTGATTGTTATTGTCCATACACACAAGGTAATACAGCTTCATTTGTCTGTTATTGTCCATACACACAGGGCAATACATCTTCATTTGTGTTTTACTTACCATACACCTAGGGGATTACAGCTTCATTTGTCTGTTATTTACCATACACCAAGGGGAATGCAGCTCCATTTGTTTGTTTTTGTATATACACACAGGGTAATACAGCTTCATTTGTTTGTTATTGTATATACACACAGGGTAATACAGCTTCATTTGTTTGTTTTTGTATATACACACAGGGTAATACAGCTTCATTTGTTTGTTATTGTATATACACACAGGCTAATACAGCTTCATTTGTTTGTTTTTGTATATACACACAGGGTAATACAGCTTCATTTGTTTGTTTTTGTATACACACAGGGTAATACAGCTTCATTTGTTTGTTTTTGTATATACACACAGGGTAATACAGCTTCATTTGTTTGCTATTGTCCATACGCAAAGGGTAATACAGCTTCATTTGTCTGTTATTGTCCATACACACAGGCTAATACAGCTTCATTTTTCTCTTATCGACCATACACACAGGGTAATACAGCTTTATTTGTCTGTTATTTTCCATGCACACAGGGCAATACATCTTCATTTGTGTTTTACTTACCATACACCCAGGGCAATACAGCTTCATTTTTCTGCTATTGTCCGTACACACTGGGTAATACAGGTTCATTTGTCTGTTACTTTCCATACACCCATGTGAATACAGCTTCATTTGTTTGTTATTTTCCATACACCCATGAAATACAGCTTCATTTGTTTGTTATTTTGCGATACACACAGAGGAATACAACTTCATTTGTTTCTTTTTTTCATACACACAGGGGAATACAGCTTCATTTGTCTGTTATTGCCCATACACACAGGGTAATGCAGCTTCATTTGTCTGTTATTGTCGATATATCCAGGGAAATACAGCTACATTTGTTCGTTATTTACCATACACCCATGTGAATACAGCTTCATGTGTTTGTTAATTCTTCTAGACAACAATCAAAAACCCATAGACAACATACCATACCCATAAATATATATATACACTGTATAGGCCAATAATAGAAAAACAATATTCAAATTGAATAGCCACACGACAGTGCCATGTGCTGTGTTTAATTCAGCAACATAATAGTATACAATACAAACAAAAATATGTATGCACTTCAATATCTCATAATCTGTAGTGCAAAAAACAAAAAACTTTATGAAATGTTATGGAATAAAGAAGAAAAGTTTTCCTCGAAACAAGATAAAATTTATCTAACAAAGTAAAACACGTCTAATCGAGTTGGCCCTGTCATGCTGAATGGTATTTTCACGGACGGCGGGAAAATACATACAGTCTATGGGCAGATAACTAGAAGAAATTAATTTCAATCTAATTCAGTTCCTTCAAACGATTGAAATAATATTTCTGCTAGACAACAATCAAAAACCCATAGACAACATACCATACCCATAAATATCTATATACACTGTATAGGCCAATAATAGAAAAACAATATTCAAATTGAATAGCCACATGACAGTGCCATGTGCTGAATAAAAAGAACGGGAAATCGAAGTTCAATTTTATCTTGTTTCTTAATAAATAAACTAATCAGATAATTTTTAAATTGTTTATCATGCATCCAAAATTAAAGTCATAAAACCTATATTTGTTGGAACCAATTAACCTGTCTTTTAATGAATCTTTTTAAACGTATCAGTCTTGTGCAAACGGTCAGAAATGGCATAATTTGCTGCGGTAGTCGCACCACCAGGTCTCAAACTGTGTAATCCATGTTTCTTAATATTAGAAACAAACGGTCGAAATGCATCCATGAATAATTCCCTCATACGAGTGTATGAAAGTGGTATATTCTCCTTTCGCAATTCAAAACGATCCTTACACTTAGGTAAGTTTCTATTCAACAACAATACATACTTTCCTAATTTTTTAACTGGATACAAGTTGCTATCCATTCGGGATATGACAACTGTATTTCCGTCGCGATATATGTCAGTTTTACTTTAAGAATAAAAATCGACACATAATAAGATTCGAAATTAATATCGCTCCTCTTAATTTATAATAACTCGGAAACACGCAGAAATTCTGCAAAGCCAAGTACTTGGGCAAGAACCTATAATACGCTGTAACACAATATTGTTCTCTTTGAAAACTGAATTATACAATTTGAGTAACATATCAGGAGTAATCTAAATGGGTTCCTTTTTCTCTATATGTGTAACTAATCAACGTTTTGCACCATCAAACACGTTTTTGGCTGTCAGACTATTAGTCGGAGATGTTTTTCCAAACAGTATGCGCCCAGTGTAAGCTGTTATTACGGGACTGACGGTACGACTTGTTTGTATTAAAGAAGATAACTAAATGCAACATGAAACGGATCTCCTGGGAATATATTCAACATGTTAATACCATTCGGAACAGCTTTTTCCAACACATGAATCCCACATAATATGCTTTAACTGTACTATCTGCCTCAGATACACACAACAAATCCATAAGTTAATCTACATTCCCAAATAAAGGTGACGGCAAAAGTTGTACATCAGATTCATGATCCTGCACTATACATGTACATTGTGTATAACAAAAATTTCAATGAGCACATTCTTATCATTAAATAATAATAATGCATATAATCATTGTATATTAGTAAATCTCCAACAAGACTATTAAACATATAGTCTTAATGCTTAACATAGCATTCGATGTTAGTGTATTAGTTATCAACAAGGCTGATATTATATATCAAGCCTTTAATGCCAGTTCTGAAAATAAAATTCAGATATGCATTAAAAAGTTAGTATATCAAAACTGTACAAGGCCTTAGCATGCCTTCCATTTTATCATCTGAAAAACAGATAAGCATTAATAGCTTGTAAATTTCAAGGTATACAACCTTAAAAAAAATATTACTACTTCACTATTGTCTGAAATCTGACCTTAAAGCTAGCATTCTAAAACGTCAGATCAGTAATACCAAAAATATATCTCTGACTTTTACCTGGAATGTAAAACATCTTTGCAACAGGTAAATCAATATATCTATATAAACCCGTTACCACTCGGACATAACATTGACCAATAATTGGCCTCCGGCCAACATGGAACAATCAAAGTTCCAATTGCTCTACACTGACATTGTCTCATATATTCCAATACATGTGGAATTAAAAATATAGGAGGTACAAACAAACCATGAACCCCATGTCCACTGTAAATGCAACTATACCTGTCGAATACATATTCCAATATCTTGAAGAAAAAAAAGAAAAGAAAAAAAACCCATTAAGTTTGAAATTGTGCAAACCAATCTACTTCATGTAGTCCCCAATTAAATTCTATGATCTGATAAATGTACTCTGATATACTCCAGTGGTCGTTATCAACAATACAACTCAAAAAGTCAGCTTTATCATTTTCTGACCCTGGGATTCAAACCATATCAATGTTAATGTTGTATTTAAAACATATACTAAACATACCGAGACCTAATTTTTGTAGGACTGTTTTAGTTCTGTCCTTACTAACTATGCTAACACCATTTAGGTTGTCTATATACCATTGTATCTTCTTGCCCTCTAAAAGGTGTAGTTATGACAATAGCACCATAATTGCTGTAAGTTATTTCCATGTAGAACTATTACCACGTTCTACATCAAACCACATACCATGAACAATGTTAATTAGTGTTTCAACCATGTAACCACTAAAACCTATGTCACAGGCATCACTATATACAATATTCTGACACGATTCATTGTAACCACCAAAACCTTTGTCACAGGCATCACTATATACAATACTCTGACACGATTCATTGTAACCACAAAACCTATGTCACTGGCATCACTATATACAATACTCTGACACGATTCATTGTAACCACCAAAACCTATGTCACAGGCATCACTATATACAATATTCTGACACGATTCATTGTAACCACCAAAACCTATGTCACAGGCATCACTATATACAATACTCTGACACGATTCATTGTAACCACAAAACCTATGTCACAGGCATCACTATATACAATACTCTGACACGATTCATTGTAACCACCAAAACCTATGTCACTGGCATCACTATATAGTCCTATATACAATACTCTGACACGATTCATTGTAACCACTAAAACCTATGTCACTAGCATCACTATATACAATACTCTGACATGATTCATTGTAACCACCAAAACCTATGTCACAGGCATCACTATATACAATACTCTGACACGATTCATTGTAACCACCAAAACCTATGTCACTGGCATCACTATATAGTCCTATATACAATACTCTGACACGATTCATTGTAACCACGAAAACCTATGTCATAGGCATCACTATATACAATACTCTGACACGATTCATTGTAACCACCAAAACCTATGTCACAGGCATCACTATATACAATACTCTGACACGATTCATTGTAACCACAAAACCTATGTCACTGGCATCACTATATAGTCATACATACAATACTCTGACACGATTCATTGTAACCACCAAAACCTATGTCACAGGCATCACTATATACAATACATCACTATATACAATACTCTGACACGATTCATTATAACCACAAAACCTATGTCACTGGCATCACTATATAGTCCTACATACAATACTCTGACACGATTCATTGTAACCACCAAAACCTATGTCACTGACATCACTATATAGTCCTACATACAATACTCTGACACGATTCATTGTAACCACTAAAACCTATGTCACAGGCATCACTATATACAATACTCTGACACGATTCATTGTAACCACCAAAACCTATGTCACAGGCATCACTATATACAATACTCTGACACGATTCATTGTAACCACAAAACCTATGTCACAGGCATCTATGTCACTGGCATCACTATATACAATAATCTGACACGATTCATCTGTGCTAAAGTGTTTAGCATTCACGTCTCAAATAAATTCTTTACAAAATATTAATTGTTGAACACTAGATTCTGGTAACTTAACATATAATATATACCATGACAATTATTTTTTAATATCAATAGTAAGATGTTTAGTCATCAAATAAGCAATTTTACCAATAACTGAATACATATATATTATTTGCATGACCTACAAAAGAAGCAACTTTCCTTACATAAAAGTTTGATGTGTTGCCATGCATGTTCGTATATAATTTATAGTACTTATAATCTTGTCAATCCTCTGATCAGGAATTTTATAAAATCCTGCTTCACTATCAATAATGTACCTAACCAAATCAACTGATTGGTAGGTTTTCATAGTGATATTTCTACATTAGGAACAAAACCACTATTAATCAAATCACATTTCACTTGATTTACTACAGCTTTACAAAGTTCATCATCTAACTCAATACCTAATCCGTCATCAAGATACATAATAACTTGCTTACCTACTGTACTGATCGCCATTTAAATTTATTTTTTTTATATATATCTTACACAAGCCTTGTCGAAAGGTAGCACATTACATTTAAAAAAATGTTCTACAGCCGTTAACTGTCCATGAAAACCCCTAACAATTTGGTATGTGGTTCATAGATGTCCACATGATAGGCTGAGTGAATATCAAATGCAAACAGAGGATTTAAGTTTGATATGTTGTCGAGCAGTCGCATGTCTTCAAATTTTACACTTTGCTTCCATAAATGTTCATTGACAGCTCTAAGATCAAGAATCAATCTTTTCTTTTGTTTGATTGAAAAAAAAGGTTGCTTATTACATTTAGCTATTAATATCTATGTAATAAATCTTGTAAAACTGTATCTACAAAATTAGCATTCTTAAACCAGACATATTATTAGATAAATAAACTGAAGGTGGACTAGAATAAAATGGTATCTTATAACCATCTTTGATAGTGTCAATAATAAATAAATAATAAAACCGTAAGCACCGATATCTATCCAAAAGAATACAAAATGTATTAGCCGTTAGACTGTCTTTAACAATAATATCTGCCTCGCATTGCTCCTACTCAAAGTAATCATGAGTAAATGTTCGTGTATTTGAATTATTTTAAAAATCAAAAGTATCATAAATATACTCATCTTTTACAAATTTATGTTGATTTTCCATGCACTGATTTGTCGCAGGATTTGTCCCATGGATTTCATCACGTAAATGTCCGCCATGATCTTTTCCAATATTTTTGCATCGACTTTAGCTTCTATTTCTTGACTTTGACGATTTACTGCATCCAAAAACTGTTTGAAAAGATATCTTCTTCTTCTCTTGCTTTTTATATTTTCTCTTTCTGGGCTGGGTGGTGTAGCGATATATATTGTGTTAACTAATGAAGTAAAACACGTCCAATCGAGTCGGCCCTGTCGTGCTGAATGGTATTTTCACGGACGGCGGGAAAATACATACAGTCTATGGGCAGATAACTAGAAGAAATTAATTTCAATCTAATTCAGTTCCTTCAAACGATTGAAATAATATTTTTCCATACTCCCATAGAATACAGCTTCATTTGTTTGTTATTTTCAATTCTCCCATAGAATACAGCTTCATTTGTTTTTTATTTTCCATACAGCCAGTGGAATACAGCTTCATTTCTTTAAATTATTTTTCTTGCACACAGGGGAATACATCTTCATTTGTTTCTTTTTTTCATGCACACAGGGGAATACAGCTTCATTTGTCTGTTATTGCCCATACACACTGGGTAATACAGCTTCATTTGTCTGTTATTGTCCATATATCCAGGGGAATACAGCTACATGTGTTTGTTATTTACCATATACCCGTGTGAATACAGCTTCATTTGTTTGTTATTTTCCATACTCCCATAAAATACAGCTTCATTTGTTTGTTATTTTCCATGCTCCCATAGAATACAGCTTCATTTGTTTCTTATGTTTCATACACCCAGGGTAATACCGCTTCATTTCTTTAAATTATTTTTCTTGCACACAGGGGAATACAGCTCCATTTGTCTGTCATTTTTCATACACACGGAGGGGGGGGGGGTGCAACTTCATTTGTTTTTTTAGTCCATACACCCAGGGGAATATAGCTGCATTTGTTTGTTATTTTCATACACCCAGGGTACTACAGCTTCGTTTGTTTGTGTTATTTTCCAGACACACAGCAGAATACAGGTTCATTTCTTGCTTATTTCATACACATAGTGTAATACCGCTTCATTAGTTTGTTATTATTCGTGCACACAGGGTATTACAGCTCTGTTTGTTTGTTATTTTCTATACACTTAAGGAAATACAACTTTATTTGTTTTTTTATTTTCCATACACCCAGGAGAATACAGCTTCTTTTGTTTGTTATTTACCATACACACTGGCGAATACAGCTTCATTTATTTGTTATTTGCTATACACCCAGGGTAATACAGCTTCATTTCTCTGTTATTTTCCATACACCCAGGAGAATATAGCTTCATTTTGTTGGTATTCTCCACACACACACATGGAAATACAGCTTTATTTTTCTGTTATTTTCTTTTCACACAAGATTATACAGCTTTATTTGTTTTTCATTTTCCATACACACAGCGGAATACAGCTCCATTTGTCTGTTATTTTCCATACACACAGGAGAATACAACTTTGTTTGTTTGTTATTTTCCATACACCCATGAAAGACAGCTTTATTTGTTTGTTATTTTCCATACACCCAGATGAATATTATAGCTCCATTTATCTCTTATTTTCCATACAGCTTTATTTGTTTGTTATTTTCATGCGCTCAGTGTTATACAGCTTTATTTGTTTGTTGTTTTCTATGCACACAGGGGAATACAGCATCATTTGTTTGTTATTTTCATACACCCAGGAAAATACAGCTTCATTTGTTTGTTATTTTCCCTACACCAAGGGGAATACAGCTTTATTGGTCTGTTATTTTCCATCAACCCAGGGGAATACAGCTTCGTTTATTTGTTATTTTCCATACATCCAGGGGAATACAGCTTTATTGGTCTGTTATTTTCCATCCATTTAGGGGAATACAGCCTCATTTTTTTGTTATTTTCCATACAACCAGGGGAATACCGCTTCATTAAAAAAAAATATTTTCAATACACACAATGGAATACAGCTTCATTTGTCTGTTATTTTCATACAGCCATGGAATACAGCTTCTTTTGTTTGTTATTTTTTGATACACCCAGGGGTATATAGCTTTATTTGCATGTTATTGCCCTTACAGGTCACAGGGTAATGCAGCTTCATTTGTCTGTTATTGTCCATACACCCAGGGAAATACAGCTTCATTTGTTTCTTATTTTCATACACACAAGGGAATACAGTTTCATTTGTCTGTTATTGTCCATACACACAGGGTAATACACCTGTATTTGTCTGTTATTGTCCATACACCCAGGGGAATACAGCTTCATTTGTTTGTTATTTACCATACATTCAGGGGAATACAGATTCATTTAAAAAAAAAATTATATACACACAAGGGAATACATCTTCATTTGTCTGTTATTTTCATACACCTTTGGAATACAGCTTCATGTGTTTGTTATTTTTCGATACACACTGGGGAATACAGATTCATTTGTTTCTTTTTTCATACACAAAAGACCCCCTTCCCAGAGGGTGTTCCGGAGGTAGAATAGGCACCAGGTTTCTCCGTCCTAGGGGCACTAGTCCTCTAAAAGGGTTTAACCCTGCGGGAACTGCCGGGTATAGAAATGGGACCGAGAGCTTCTTCGGCTTGAATGGGCGTCCGTCAGTTTTTCGGGATGTATAAATCCACAACCAACCCATCATTCGGATGAGACGTAAATAAAACCGCGCTCCCATATTGAGAGATTGCCACACTCTTCGCACGTTAAAGAACCCAGTGTAGCATCTCATTATGAGCATTATGCTCATGATGAGTGGTCCATAGGAGACCTGTTGCACTTGCTAAATTATCCGTCCCTACCCTTTCCTTGTTTCGAGTCCCGTGGCGTTTAAATTTTTAAATGCTCTCATCCTGAATATAGCTGAAAAATTGCTCGCTGGACGTTAAACACCAATCAATCAATCAATCAATCATACACACAAGGGAATACAGCTTCATTTGTCTGTTATTGCCTATACACACAGGGAAATACAGCTTCATTTGTTTGTTATTTACCATACACCCAGGTGAATACAGCTTCAATTGTTTGTTATGTTCCATACTTCAATAGAATATAGCTTCATTTGTTTCTTATTTTCCTTACAGCCAGGGGAATACAGCTTCAATTCACTAAATTATTTTTCATGCACACAGGAGAATAGAGCTCCATTTTCCTACACCCAGGGTAATACAGCTTCGTTTTTTTGTTATCTTCCATACACACAGCGGAATAAAGGTTCACTGTTGCTTATTTCATACACCTAGGGGAATACAGCTTTTTTGTTGTTGCTATTTTCCATACACCTAGGGAAAAAAAGCTTCATGTTTCTGTTATTTACTATACACCAAGGGGAATACAGCTCCATTTGTTTGTTATTTTCCACACACCCTGGATAATACAGCTTCATTTGTCTCTTATTGTCCATACCCCCAGGGGAATACAGCTTCATTTGTTTCTTATTTCAATTTCATACACATAGGGGAATACAGATTAATTTGTCTGTTATTGTCCATACACACAGGGTAATACAGCTTCTTTGTCTGTTATCTACCATACACACAGGGTAATACAGTTTTATTTTTCTGTTATTGTCCATACACACAGGGTAATACATCTTCATGTGACTGTTACCTACAATACACTCATTTGTCTGTTATTGTCCATACACACAGGGTAATACATCTTCATGTGTCTGTTACCTACAATACACCCAGGGGAATAAAGCTTCATTTGTCTGTTATTGTCCCTACGCACAGGGGAATAAAAATGAATTCGTCTATTATGGTCCATACACCAGGGTAATACAGCTTCATTTGTCTGTTATTGTATATACAAACAGGGTAATACAGCTTCATTTGTTTGTTATTGTCCTTACACACAGGTGAATGCATCTTCATTCGTCTGTTATTGTCCATACACCCAGGGTAATACAGCTTCATTTGTCTGTTACTGTCCATACACACAGGGTAATACAGCTTCATTTGTCTGTTATTGTGGATACACACAGGGTAATACAGCTTTATTTATTTGTTATTGTCCATACACACAGGGGAATATATCTTCATTCGTATGTTATTGTCCATACACCTTGGGTAATACAGCTTCGTTTGTTTGTTACTGTCCCAACACACAGGGTAATACAGCTTCATTTGTTTGCTATTGTCCATACACACAGGGTAATACAGCGTCATTTGTCTCTTATTGTGCATACACACAGGGTAATATAGCTTCATTTGTTTGTTATTGTCCATACACACAGGATAATACACCTTCATTTATCTGTTACTGTCCATACACCCAGGGTAATACAGCTTCATTCGTCTGTTATTGTCCATATATTCAGGGGAATAAAGCTCCATTGGTCTGTTATTTCCATACACCCATGGTAATACAGCGTCATTTTTCTGTTATTGTGCATACACACAGGGTAATAAAGCTCCATTCGTCTCGTATTGTCCATACACCCACTGTAATACAGCATCATTTTTCTGTTATTGTGCATACACACAGGGTAATACAGCTTCATTTTTTTGTTATTGTCCATACACACAGAGAAATACAGTTTCATATGTCTGTTATTGTCCATACACCCAGGGTAATACAGCTTCATTTGTCTGCTATTATACATACACGCAGGACAATACAGCTTCATTTGTTTGTTATTGTCCATACACACAGGGTAATAGAGCTTCATTTGTCTGTTATTTTGCATACACACAGGGTAATACAGCTTCATTTGTCTGTTATCGTCAACACACACAGGTTAATACAGCTTCATTTTTCTGCTATTGTCCAAACACCCAGGGGAATACATCTTCATTTTTTTTAAATTATTATCCATACACCTAGGGGAATACAGTTTTTTTGTTTTGTTATTTTCTATAAACCTAGGGGAATACAACTTCATTTGTCTATTATTTACCATACACCAAGGGGAATACTGCTCCATTTGTTTGTTATTTTCCTTATACCCAGGGTAATACAGCTTCATTTGTCTGTTATTGTCCATACACACAGGGTAATACAGCTTCATTTGTTTGTTATTGTCCATACACCCAGGATGATACAGCTTCATTTGTCTGTTATTATGCATATGCACAGGGTAATACAGCTTTATTTGTTTGTTATTGTCCATACACACAGGGTAACACAGCTTCAATTGTCTGTTATTGTGCATACACAAAGGGTAATATAGCTTTATTTGTCTGTTATTGTGAATACTCACAATGTAATATAACTTCATTTGTTTGTTATTGTCCATACACACAGGAAAATACAGCTTCATTTGTCTGTTATTGTCCCTACATACATGGTAATACATCTTCATTTGTCTGTTATTGTCCGTACACCCAGGGGAATACATCTTCATTGTTTTATTATTTTCCATACACCTAGGGGAATACAGCTTTTTTGGTTTTTATTTTCCATTCATCTAAGGGAATACAGCCTCATTTGTCTGGTATTTACCATACACCAAGGAGAATACAGCTCCATTTGTTTGTTATTGTCCATACACCTAGGGTAATACAGCTTCATTTGTCTGTTATTGTCCATACACACAGGGTAACACAGCTTCATTTGTCTGCTATTGTCCATACACACTGGGGAATATAGCTTTATTTGTCTGTTATTGTCCATGCACACAGGGGAATACAGCTTCATTTGTCTGTTATTGTGCATACACACAGGGTAATACAGTTTCATTTATTTGTTATTGTGCATACACACAGGGAAATAAAGTTTCATATGTCTGTTATTGTCCATACACCTAGGGTAATACTGCTTCATTTGTCTGTTATTGTGCATACCCACAGAGTAATACAGCTTCATTCGTCTGTTATTGTCCTTACACCCAGGGTAATACAGCTTCATTTGTCCGTTAATGTGCATACACACAGGGTTTAGTTTAAACATATTTTATTTGCATAAAAGTTGCAAATGGGATTGGACACAAGTTATAACAACATTAGTGAAGTCCTTTCCCTTTTACAAAAATATAAACAAAAATGATTACACATAATGGCGATAATTATATAAATAAATTTTACATGATATATTTAGACGATAATAATAAATTAAGTATAAAGAAGAATAAGGTGAAATAATATGTTCAATACAGTGGAATAAAGAAGAAGAAGGAGTTCAAACAAACAAAAAACAACATTGACTGGAGTGAGTATGCTAGTCCATTAGTTAAAGCGCTGGGTGCTTCTAATAAAAGAATAAACAGCAGAAAAGATTTCAATGTTTTGATTGGTAGTCAGATTTTCATCACCAGCTAATATCAATTCAATTGTTACTATGTAATTCTTTAATTTATTAAACAAGATTGCCCTATTTTCATTATAAAAAGGACATTCTAAGAAAAAGTGTATACAATCTTCAAAACCATGACCACAGATACATGCAGGACTTGGCTTTAAATTGACAAGGTGCAAATCTGCATTTAGCGAACTGCACATATTTCTAAGTCTACTATGAATAATATTTAGTTTTCTATCACCCCAACCGAAATACA